>MNPL01003004.1:0-12435 GCA_002081605.1 Tropilaelaps mercedesae
TATATATATATATATATATATATATATAGAGTAAACAAAAGTTATATTCTACCTTTCAATACTTCTAAAATAACTTGCTGTTGAATATTAAATAAGTCTTTATTTTAAAAACTAATTTATTAAAATTTCATGCGGAATACACTTTCCACCGGTAACAATTATTTTGATTATGTATGTTTTTAAGCCAGTCTCCGCAGAAAGGTAAAAACACACTTTTTTAGAAAGCAATTTAAACGTCACTACATTGAACTGTAAAAATCTCCGTCAAATTCTTTGTTGAGGTTTCTTGGTGTATTAACACACCACAACCAATGGTCGATCGAAATTTTGAATAAGCCAAAACCGATTCCATTAATGCATTCTCCAATTTTACCACCAGCTCGTCAAATAAATTGATTTTAATTTTAAAATTTGTTATTTTTTGTGGTTGATAAATAAATGTGAATTTATACTAGCTATTATGATCAACTTATTCATATTCTTCAGAATAAGGTTAATCACGCATCCATTTAATACCCACCAAAGCCCGAGTATACCTTTGTATGCCTATGTGGTTACGATAGAAGCGAGACAAATCCACCGCTCTGATTTTCTTTAAAGGTCTTTACGACATACGTGGAAACTGAATTCCTGTGCAGGGAATTCTCTAAATGAAACAAATTAGCAGTCCACGCAAGTGTCGCGATGCCAACATGGAAAATGCAGTGGCTGTTAATCAGGTTCTAACATAGTGTACAAATTAGTTTCGTGCTTCAGTTTTACCTCCGTTTTTCTTGTGTCCACTCTTCGTATGTCCATAGGCTTCATCTGTCCTTCGACTTCAGAGTGCGTAATTAGGTTTGCATCGACTCAGGTTACACGCGGTATCTTCCCCTGCTTTTCTCCTTCACTCGAATAAGAAAGTTTAGTATACCCGGTTTTTAATCTCACACCTAATGCAGTAGAAAGAATGCCACGTCTAGGTATAGAACTTCTTACCTGAAAATTTTCTTTTGATTAGGCTAGTTTAAATATTTATACAACCGGAATTCGGTTAATAAGTGAAAAAACCGATTGTTTGAATGACTATTGATAACTTTTTGGTTCCTCCAGTATAACGGTGGTTGAATTTTGTTTTCAAAGTGATCTAAGGGAACTAAGACGAGAAGAAGCACTACCTCACTATCAGTGTCAAACAGAATTCGGCTTTACGTAAGTACAGAACTTGTGACGGATATTCATGGAATTTGCTAATACGGAATAATAAGTTTAAAATTACAATAAAAAGCTGGTATGTGCTGAGAAAACTCTCGAATAAATAACGTGATAATCTAGAGCGCCCAGTATGAGCACTCGATAGTAACGTCTCTATTAGTATGGTACATAATACGCTGAATTCAAGGTAACCAAATTTTAAAGAAATTGATAGCTATAGTTCAGATGACTTCAACGCCCTATTAGTTCTGAGTGTATGATATAAAATAAAAAGTTTGTGACGTTCACTATTCAAATGTTAATTTCCTCAATAATTAATAACGCAATTACAATAGGTAACTTTAGTGGCACCTATACAGCAGTTTAAAAACTCTCATAATCATCTGTTAGAGTAGAGGAGAATACTTCTAATTCTGCTGGGCATTAAGTGTCTTAACTCGTGTTGTTCGGCCCAGTGGTTCAATAACTGGCCATTTTTATTAGACCGAACTAACGTATACAACTGCGGGGTATTTGTACCTGAACACTCATTTATAAAACCAGTAATATTTTTGGCATTAGCTTAATTTTTCAAGACGCTTTATCTCAGTGACACGCACATTTGCTCAATGTGCTGGCGAGACAGGCAGTCAACGGCAAATCTAAAGAAAGGCCAAGAAAATGTATTATTTATGGGCAAACAGCTATTCGTGGCAGCAAATATATAGTAGGGAAACCAAAACTCAATGGATTTTTCATTGTGCCTGACTCAACGCGTGCACGTGTTTGGGTCTATTCGCATAATAGCAATATATAGTTGTACACTATGAGTAATTTATATGCAGAGGTCGAAAATGTTGATATGCGATATAAGAGAGGACAACTTTCCATGCGCTTCAACCACCCCCACAAACCCGCCTCCAGCCAATGCCCACGCATTTAAAGAGCGCACCATCATTTGTCTAACACAGCTACTGTAGAGACACTCAAAGTATGAGCTAGACATGACGACGAAAGGTAGCCTGCGAAAGGTAGCTTGATGATGCTAGTGTATGTTGTTCTTTAAGAGTCAATAGAAGGAATAAGAAAATATTCCTAAATACGCATATCGTTATCCTGGCAAATATGCTAGAATCTTTTGACATTGTGACATAAGTTCTGCTAGAACAAAATATTAAGCCTCCAGTCCTCCATGTGTTTCTTTTATGTAGCACAAAGTATAGGGGAACGCCATCCCTCAATATATATATATATAATATATAATCCCCCAGTATACATATTCAGTAAACACTTTGTCGGTACTTTCTAAACCGATTGCCATACTTGTGTAAGGCATTTAGACCTACGAATAGGAATTTAACTGATCCACTCACTTTTTGTCAACACGTTTATCTCTTGGTTTTATTTTATCCAGTTATTGCGGACCGTTCGAACATGAATACTAGCCTACTTTTTTATTTTCCTTATTCTTGAAGTAACACTGCTGTAGATTTCGTTTGCTTTGAAAGAGGGCTACCAGTCATTCTTCGCATAGGCGAGAAAAAAGCCGAAGACGAAGATGGGAGAAAACTGGGAACTAAGTTCTAAAAATGGATCGCTTATCCACCCCTACAGCCTTTTGTGCTAAAAGGAAAGACAGGAACGTCTATTGTTCGACGTTAACGTACGCCACGAGCCTTCTGTGTCCCGGCGTTAACAATACCTCCGCCAACGAAATCACAATGTCACGGAACAACGTCATTACAATCAACGCTCTTCCCAATCCCCTTCAAAGCTTCAAAAAATATATTTATATATTCTCTCTCGGTGCTAAATTCTCTCCTTTGGATTCTTGCGTTCTCCTCCGCAGTGGTAGCCTAATAAGTATATGCAGCTACACGGAGCTATACTGACGTCAGGGCGCTCTACTACTTTACTTCAATTTATTGCAATCTACTTCTTCTTGGTTAACAGAAATGATGACTATCTTTATGTAAGCGGCCGTAAACACGGATGCTTGTTCATGGTCCCAACGCTTAGGAAATATTTTTTCAATCTATAATAAATGCGAGATGTATTTAACCGGTAATTCAATCGAATTTGCGTGTATTCAAACGGTTCTTTTGAAAGTAATATATTTATATCACGACAAGAATTTAAAATAAATGCAAAGCGTTTTGAAACTCCGTAGTTGGTGTGCTCCTATAGCGCGACAATGTAACTATATCGCAGTGTGTTTTTCATAGATATAACTTATTTTACGCTTTACGCATGTGCTCTAGTTCATATTCAATGTGCCTTTGGCATTCAGAGTCTAATCATGTATAGTAGCCGCAACCTGGTCAAAACAAACACGATCATATTTTTTAACTCGTATATATTTTCTTTTAATATCACATTCACCAAACATAGGGGAAAAGTTACAACAAGTCTTTTTTTTTACGTGCGTAGATCGACACGATGGGTATTACGAAAAAAGCTCAGATGGTGCCCCAAATCGAATATCCACTAGTCCCAGTCGTGTTTCTGATGACTCTTGTGTATGCAGCTAGGCCAGAAACGTCGACTACGGTCGAATGCTTCAAGCGAGCCCATAGTGTGCACTTACTACTTACTTTGATTATGATAGAAGACTGTTCAAGCTGTCCTCCGCAATGCTATGGAAACAAACGACCATTCTGAATTATGGAAAAATTCGTCAAAATAAGAAGCAGTATAATATTAAACATTTGCTACTCGTATGGAAACAGCGCCTGAATTGCAGCTTTCGAATATGTTCGTATTCATGAGAATTCTCTGTAATAATAAAGAACTGATGACGAAAGCCACAAGAGGAAGAGAAGATGTGGCATTTTCAGAATGGCGTACCGCAGTATTCATTCAAAGCGACTTGTGCGACATGAGTAGTAAGAAATATTGGCATTCGAATACCACTAATCTCCACCTTGAATAAAACTAGAATAAATTCAAAATGAGTATCGGTAGATCAAAATACTAACTAAGAAAATACATCGAGGGATCATGATATGATTGGCAGGCTAAATCGCCCGGTATTCACGTGAATACACTATGCACATAGGTTGAAGTATAAAGACTCTCTTATTACAATGTACCATCTATTGATCTCGAGGGAAAGAGAACATAATGACAAATTACTATTTTTATATAAAATCACGTTTACATTCAACCTTGACTTGCAAATCGGCATAAATGACAGCACGACCGATTAAGAAATTGATGCTATCCTAGGTAAGTCTTTAAAGCGGTTGGTCTTGAATTAAGCGAAGTAGTAAGACATTCGTTGTGATGTGTAGAGAATGCGTGAATCATGTTTTACTTTCAGCTTGAGCAACTTGCGAAGGCTGTTGCACTATTTATGCCGATATTGGAATAGCACATTTCGGTCCCCTATGTTTAATGGCAGTTCGAGATGGTTCGGGGCAGTCTGGTCTGGCCCATTGCCAAACCAAATGTTGCCAGTTTCTTTCCTCCGACGGTGGGTGTTTGTGAGAAGATACTTAAGAAAAGTGGATGCCAGAGCCACAGATTTAAAAAGGGTAGCAAGAATGCAGCAGTCAGTAGAGTGATGTGTCGTCCCAACGAGGAGGATCGTTTACCGGTCCATTTAAACCTCCCACCGCCTGTACATTTTCTTTCCCTGACATTCCAGCATTTCACGCGAACAGAGTCAAGCTGCTTTATTTCTAGGCCAACTTTGTGCTACCCTCAATAGCGTTCAGCATACAATTGGTTTTGACACTGATACAAAACGGAGCGTACTATCTGTTCTAGATTATTAAAATGATTAATGATGTCATCCTAGTCATAAATAAACAGATTTTTATATTTTCGCATTCTCAACTTTATGTATATATTAGATCGCACGTTACTATGGGTTAACTCGCTTTTCACTTAAATTTATTGCACCATTAGCATAAAATAAATTACAATACAATAAAATGCTTTTCTATGTATGACCAAAGGAGAAGAACGTTATATAAAAACACTTTAAGAGATTTCAATGTAGCAAAGGAATGTCCAATTTATGAATAACGAAAAAAAAACCAATAAAATGACCATGTAAGTTCTTTTTACAATTGTACAAATACTCCTTGCCGAAGCCTACGGCATCAATGCTGAACCGACTTGTTTACTTGCAGGTCTGACTGGAGCAGCTTCCCGGCTAACAGGCGCCTTTTTTAGGTATCTTGAACCATGCACGTAGACCACTCACGGCACGTTCGTCTCTTAACAATGTTCGAAGCTGCTGCCTACGGCTTCAGCCCTTTCAATTCAACAACAACGGCTCCACCGATAGAGCTTTACAAGTACCTATTAACTCACACGTGACAATAATTTATGGACACGGTTCCTGCCACGGTAATGACAACGGCCTCACTGGATACCCAGCCCTATGGCAACTGGCGAGTATAACGTTCCGCCAGCGTTCCCTGGCCCACACCTGCGTTTTACTTTGAGTAGCACCGTTGCTGCCTTCCGTTGTTCGCGGTAGTTCTGGTAACAAGTTATGGTCTGTTAAGCTAAGTCACTGCTATGTCCCTCTTTATTTCTTCTTCCTTCTCATCTACCCCTCCTTCGTCCATTTCTTGCATGGTGGGGATATCTTGACACTACCTTTGCCCGAATATAGGCCCCACGTTAGAATGCACCGAGGCCGACGCTTAACGCCTTACGTTACGGACATATAAAGGCATGCGTGTCTGTATGGACCCTTACTGAAGCAACAACGTCGGCTCGATCTCCATTTGCCCTAGAAGATTCGGCCTAGCTCATTCATATGCCAGTACCCCACGGTCCCTCGATAGCACTATTCTACCGTAGAACTTACTGTTGTGTTGTTGCAGTTTTTAGTGGCGCTGTTGCTCAACGCTCCCCTATACGCCCCTATACCGCTACGGAGACGTATATCTGCGAAACTGCCATAGGGCGAAGCTTTCTCGGGACTACAAGTAGCTGTGCTAAACGCCTCTCGCTGTGGCGCTTTTGCCGCTATAAATGTCCATTTTACACACGGACGACAACAGCCGCTTGTTCGCCCAATCGCAGGACAACGATGCCGATACAACATGTCGGCTAACGTAGGGTCGTGCTAACAACAGGTGCTTGGACCTGCCTGTCAAGTTCCGGCTAAAGAATGGGACTCACACTTGTTTGCGTTTGCAGCCCCATAGGAGTATATAAAACCGCGACGCAAAAGGGTTTGCTAAACCTGTTTGCTGACACTTGTCTCTCTCTCTCTCTCTTTTTCATGTCGGCATGAAAAATTAAATTCCTTCCCCGGCCTCGCCACGGATGTAAGCAGTAGATGTGTATGTGCAAAGCGGTTTGAGCGGGCTAGAAAGGTGTCCGTGATGAAAGCGAATTAGAATGTCAAGACGCGTTCAGTTATTAAAGTGTAGGTCGTTCAGCAATTTGTCATTAAATTAATGAGTGCTAAATGCTGACTTGGTGTGGTGTGCACTTGGACGGACAGTGCTGCGTAGTCAGCAGCTTGGGAACAAGTTAAACCGCTGGGAGCTAGTGTCGGCCAGGCTTATCAGAGATCACTCAACTACTCACATTCAACTATTCGCAGAAACCGTAGACTATACGTATATACGCTAACATATAGCGCAACTTGACCGATGTTGTTGTGCAGAGTTCCCACCGGCGTTACAATAAAAAACAATATTAGATATTGGAGTCTATGCTGGAAAGATTCCTCTTGTAACTCTAAAATAGATATGTCAGAAACAACAAAGTTCATATGTGAACATAATACAACCGATAGTGTAACCTGTACAATATTATGATTTAGAGAACTAAATTGTCTTACGTGTATAGACCCTCTTATCCAAAAAGAGCAGATTCTAAATAAAAACTTCACCTCTACTTTTTCCCACGCCGCCCTGGCATTCAAGCGAATATCCATGCCTTTCGTAACCCAGAGGGTATCTTTGGCTGACATAATCCGACCCAAGTCTTTCCAAGTTAATACTAATTAGAGAAACGTGAATACAGGGTCCACATATGTTTCCTTACGTAGCGCGGGAACACATACGTGCATTGACAGGGGATGCCATATTTTATTTGCCCTATTGAAGATTATTTGCTCATTCAATGACTAATATTTACACTTGAATAGCTGCAGCTGTTTAAACAGCCTAATCGACGTCATCAACGTGTAACGTATTTTGGGAACAGCATGGAACACACGACCGATTGTGATGATAATCAGGGATATGGACATTGCGTTGTAAAGGCGAGTATTTAGAAAGCGAGTAATTAGATTGTCTACTATACTAGAGCAAAAAAGAGTATACCTCATTGTTACCTTACTACTATTTTACTAAAGGTTCAAATATATTCAAAGGAAGAAGAGGGCAATTTTCATATCATTAGTTTTCTCTGGAAAGCGGAATTGGATTTATCTTATCGTGGTCTCTGTACTAGCGTTGGTGCTAGGAACCTGCAAAATTCAATATGAATGTAGCTTATCAAGGTAATTCATTAAGATTAACATTCATCACAATTATGTTAGTTGCGCAAGACACGAAACAGCGCCTATAGTTTGAAGTTAAATCTCCTCAAGAAAATAAATTAAATAGTACAAAGCAAAATCACCAAAGCAATCTTGGAAACGGAAACTGTTAATTACAATTTCTAGGTAGACATGCAAACCAACCGACATATTGTGTTTAGCTCCGTTTTTTACCTAAGAGTTCTTCTATACTCTAATAGAACACGATAGGCTTATGGGACGTATATATACATATATATATATATGTACACACATATACACTATGTAACGATTCTACCTTATTCCACCAAAACATATTCTTGTAAATACGCAAACAGACGATATATTGATAAAAAAAAAATGCCCTCAGCAAAATTTAGATGGTACAACCTACCAATTTTATACTTTCCAGTCTAATGTAGTTTATCTCGAAGAAATAGGTTGGATTTATGAATTTGTGCGGAGCGCCTTACGCTGAAGTATTCTCGCAATGAGGCTGTTTAACCATGAATGATTTTTCACACGCGCTAATATACTTACATTATGAACTTATTATAAAAGAATCGGTAAAATGCTAAGGAAGCTATCTGCTTTAAAGAGGTCAGTGCTCAAAAACATAAAATGGCTCCAACGTGTGCCAGGAGTAAGTAACTTTGCTGCAATAACAAAATGGGATGAAATAAAATGATTGAAATCAATGTTTCGTATTAATATTGGCCAAAAAAAAAACAGTAGAATCGCTGCCAAATTTAATGTAGGTTACCAGCACTTTTTATATAGGTTTTGAATGAAGCATCTCAAAAACCCTTAAAATAATCTCACCATAAATTTCATTTAACTATATACCTGTCATCCGCTCATACTCTGAATTAGCGGTTCGTATCCTTATCAGATGGTAACAACTTTCTCCATCTCGATCATTTACTATTCACTAAATAAGCTCTAAGGGATCAGGAAAAGCTACACAATGCGAGGCGTACAACCATTTAATAGATGGTGGTATGCACAATAACACCATCACACGACCCGTTGTATTGTGCTCAACCCATGCCAATCAGAACAGAGCACACGGAGAGGTTGCCCTTTGCATTGTTGTTCTTTGTTAAAAGAGTGTAGCGATCCACCTTGCTCTTTATACCACTATCATCTTCGTCGCGTCGCTTCGTCCATGAATTATCACTAGTCCCCTCTATTTGAAATACACACACACGCACACACACCTACAGACATACACACACTCATATATTGCGTATATAAGGAGATTCTTAAGGACTTTGGCCATCAGCGTTTCATTCGGACTGTGATACGTCGTCTTATTTCAACAGATTGTGTTAGTGTTTTTAATTAACAGGCGGAGACGTATAGGTTAGATGTTATATAAAACAGTTTTTTATACCAGTGTTCTTCTTATGCAGAAATAAACGATTCCCTAATGTCGTCCTAATGGGGACTTCCATGGGCAAGAATAAAATCGATATCAAATTATTGTGAAAATCTGTTTGTACAATTCTGATGAAAAGGATTAATTGGGCCATAGGAGTGTAATTAAAAAATGTCAAAAAGCGGATATATCGTCGGTTGAACCAACTGAATTAAAAAGGAGGATTTGTATTTGGAGAGCGTTATCGTGTGACTTCAGATGTCGAAATCCGAAGCGAGTTAGAGCCCTTCACATCAGTTCTTACAACATAGACTGTAAGCAATCATGAAATTACAAAAACTGAAGTTTTCTCAAATTTGCTCCGTCACTATAGAGCTTACACTCGTTCTTTGGTTGTAGAAAGATGAAATAATACGGATCTGGTCCATCTGCAAAATGGTGAGTAATCATGCTCTCAAAAATCTCCAGACACATTAAAACACCGGAATACGAGTCTTCTCGTTAGAGTAAGAAGTTTTCTTCGTGACGACTTATTCTTGCTCATCTTTTTATATTTCACTGTTCGTGTTGCAGGCCGGAAGGAAGCTAAAATATCATCCTTTACCTGGCATTGTCGATCAGCCAACATTGCGTTCATTGTAAAACTGAACAATCCATGGTAATGCCGGGAAAATACTGGCATACTCAAAGCGTGAATTAGTCATATTTCCGCTGTTCCTATATTGGCCGGTGATGTCCTCGTCGAAAACCGCTAATACCTTTTTACCGATAACTAAAAAGGTCCTCTGTTCAGACTAGAGGTAATGTATATGATCGTATTACCATCTTATCTGTGAGAAGCCATTGACAATGGCCTATTGAGATCGGTACGATCACTGTCAAAGAGAGTTGGCAGCAAAACATGTTGTTACAAAGATGAATAGATAGATGGACGAAGAGGGAGAGGAGGGGTCGAATGGAGTGTCATATGGAGAAGAAGTATTGGGTGACTTGAGCATTGTAAGATGCGGTTGAATCATTTTCTAGATGTGGGCCTCGCTGTACGGTAAGTAGCGAAATGGAAGTGAAATAGCTTTTAAAAATTGCAACATTAAAAGCTAGGTGGCTTCTTTAGTTACTGTTATTAAATATAAAGTGCTTTGTATATATATATATATATATATATACAGTATATATGGCGAGGTCGCAGTACATCATCGTAGTGCGAAAACAGGATGGTCACTTCTTTCCAAAATTGGCTCAGTCAGACCTCTGGTGCTTTAGTGCATTAGTTCGAGCAAAACCAACAGAGAAATGAATAGAAAAACTGTGCACCAACATGATGATTCTGTATGTGAATGGGCAAAGATAATGATTTATTAAATAGTGCTCTCAACTGTGATTTTTTATTCTGTCAAGATTCTTAAAAATTCAAGACTTCTTACGTGTCTGAAACGAGTGACAGCGGCGCGCCCGCAATACTCCAACTTCATTTCGACATTAATGTTGCCCAATGCACGTAAGGTTTTAGACGTTTTCAACTGACCCTCAATCAACATTTAACATCCACGATAATGCTTCTGCATTACTTTGTAAGAAGGACGCCATAGATGTAATTGTGGAATGGCGAGGATCGAACCTGCGTGTGTTCGCAAGTCGCAAAATGCATGCGATTCCTTCAAAACATTGGTCTTGACAATTTATGTAATCCACAGTACTGGTAAGCAACACGAATCCTGGATGCCTTATCTTGCAACGTTTAATTTCAATCCATGTGTTGTTTATTGCGGTGCATCATGTAGAACTGGATATTAGTATGTTTCCGGTTTAAGTTGTAAACATAATACGCCTCTTTTAAGTGTGAAGAACCCAAATACATACCTACAAAACATTCTTCTCTCTTACAAAACATTCTTCTCTATTACTGCCTAAATTTTGAATTAAGTGAAATCTGATAGTAGATACATGAAACCAGAATGCGTACACCATTCCGAACTATAACATACAGTCTACACGTTTTTAGCAAGTGAGTCGTTGGCGTAACTCTGCACAAAGTGAAATCATATTATACTTTTCAATCAACAAGATACGAATTTAATTACATTAAGCTTTTACAACAGTAACTGCCTTTAAGTGTACGAAGTTTAAGTATGTACTTATAAAATTAAGATCCGAAATGCCGAGTTGTCGTAATATTAACATATAAAATGCATGTGGCGGATTCGAACTAACAGAAATTGTCGCAACTTCTTTGTTCTTTGTTCAATGCCTTAAAAGGACGAAATGGGAGGTCGGATGCCGTGCATCTCTCTGCAAAGAATGCCGGCTTGCGCACGACGTTCAACAAGAATCACGACGTCTGCAGATGACACGAACGTCTCCTGAATAACGTCATCTATACGTGCGCTTCTTGGTCTGCCTATGGAGTTCGTTCCAGTGGGGTTCAGCCAAGCAGCTATGAGTGCCCCATTAACAATAAATGTATGCTCCGCATACCGCGCTGTGCATCGAATCGCTAAAGGGAGGCGGCGAACATTTGAGGATGGGACGCACTCTCAGCAATATGTGTGTGCGTGTGTGTGTGTGGGTGTGTGTGCTCTAATGCATACCACAGATTGGTCACCCGCTCACTTTTTGTCGACTAGAGCATATTGAAGCGACGTTTTATTATGTGTTCTGTGTGCGCCCAAATTTTCAACTACACACTTTTGCACAGTCGACCCTTTGTTAGAGCATTTCGAGGAAGCTGTGGTCAATTTTCGATCAATCGGTCAATTTTTATGGACGTAATTAACAGTTTTCATTTTAACAGTTTTAACCATATAAAACACAATGTAGTTGCTTGTCTTTTAAAATGGCCGACGCTTTCCACTCATTTGAGCATCTGTTTGCTCATAGTTTTAACTTTGCACTGATTTGTAATGAATATTATCTTTTTTAACGTATCAATACTGCGGCGACTCCAGCTGCAACCGTAAGCATTTTTGCTTTAAAAGAGGACGTCAACTCATTGTGATCGCGATAGTTCCGAGCGAACAAAACCCAACTGCCGCGAATATATGGTCATTACATTGTGTTTACAGTTATGCAAAAGGCTACAACGACGGATACGATTTTGACACTCCAAACGATTTGGCGTCCACTTCATGGGAATCGTTCACTATACCGGCGTAACAGCTGGGTATTACAATACCTTCAACGTTCACTAGAACTCAGTTTTTCACTAATTTGATGATGTGCTGTACTTGCTATATAGAAAAAAAGCCGATGGAACTTGAGGTAGCGCCCTTATGCGGTGGATTTTCACCAGCTGGACGATATTCAGCAGTGAAAATATTTTTTAAAAATATTATTGTCATAAATTTGGTAATATATATATATATATATATATATATATATATAT
>MNPL01003006.1:0-12012 GCA_002081605.1 Tropilaelaps mercedesae
ATATATATATATATATATATATATATATCATGCCCTAAAATATGTACAGTCCATTATTTGCCCTTCGAAAACCTTCAACTCTAAGGTGGAAATATCCTTGCGATCGATTGTTACAGTCCGAACTTATCTTGAATAGAACTTACGCTACTCTATTTTAGTTCATTCACTTGAGTCAACTTTTCTCTCTGGAATTTCGTGCCGATACAGACACAGGTAATCAACTGGACTTCGCGCACAGGCCATGTCTGACGCTAGTTGATTACAGATTGCGGCAGATCCCTCGTTTAGGCTCCTCTGTCCGATATCACGAGGCACATTCGACAACCTGGCCAACCTATCTGGTAGGACTCCAATTAGGACACATGATTAACCAATGCACTACAGGACAGATAACGCTAGTCGGTAGCGTGTTCAACAAACCTGAGCGCGCATTCTTCACGCAACTAGTTTCAAGTCCTCGCCGGCGGTTTCGGCCTTACGGGTCTTGCACAATTTTTATGAGCCAGGACGTCCATAAATCTTGTGGCTTCCGGCGAATTGCCAGGGTCGGCCAGCTCGTCGAGCTGGTCCGTGGCCGAAGGGGTAACGGGCTGTAGCCTGACTTCGCGCGGGGATCTGAAGCTTCGATGCTTTTGCAGCCCTTTACGCTAATGGACCGCGAACGAAAACAGCCATGCCTCTGGAGAAAGGATTGCTACCAGAGCGGGTGGTAGAAAAACCCGTGCAAAGCAATCTTTAAACGCCATCACTAGTTCAGAGATCCCTAAATACACTGTGATTCATATGGAAAAAAGAACGCCATCGACCGAAGAGCCACTTGCCCTTAACCAGCAGTACTTGTAATGTCCATACTCTGAGGGAAAACGGCTTTTCGGCGTGGATTTGACGATGCAAGAAGCAGATACGACATTGGCAATTTGCAGGAACCGGTGTGAAGATCACTAAATGTGAAGTCTTCGTCTAATCGGACGGGTCGGGAACGACGTTGGCATTACTTTGAGACTAATGGCCTTTGCACCGTCGCCCGCCATTGTATTAGGACCTTATGAACGAAAAAGTGACTTCCACCTCGTCGTGTGGCTACTGAAGTAGTTGCCTCGGATGTGCGACCTCGTGAAACTTTCGGGCCGGAACAGGTGGATAAGTACTGATTAGTTACTCTGTGTGTGCGCCTTTCCATAATGAAAGAAACACCCAGAAGGAGTATAGGCTGACACAGATGCGTGATTTGCTTCCCAGGCTCGCACTGCAACCTCGCCCTGCACCAGGACATGTTGGCATGCGTGATCTAGTTCCATAAATGCAGGTTCTACAGGGTGGGAAACTAGTAAATATTATATGAAGATCGGCTTTTTAGTAGTACCAATGGACTACCTGCCAAGAGTGTGCAAACGCGAGCTAGGAACCCTAAGCCTGTCTCGGACCCACTCTAGTCCCGTTTTCCAGCCAAGCCCAGTTCTACTCTCGACCCAACTCAGGGCTTAAGCCTTAAGTGGCGGTCCCAGACATCGATTTAAGAAGTCGGTCATTCAATTTAGCCCTCCTGCGCGTTCCCTGAACGCCGAGAGCTCTCTGAACAGTGGGAAAACGCAAGCCGACAGACTCGGTTCCGCTTTGCAGGACCTGCTACCGTTTGCCCTCTGCCCAAGCCGAGGAACCTCCGTTGCCGCTGAGCTCGCCGAGGTCCGGTGCTTCGTCCTACGCCGAAGTCGGCTCTACGCATTGCCCAGTCTCTACATTTACCGGGCTGTTCATGGATGACGGCCATACGGAGCTTCGTAACAGAATAAAAAAAAAAAAAGCCCAGTATTGCATAAGCAAACTCCAACTGCCGACGACCGGCCAGCGACCGGCTATGCGGAAATCGGGTCTAGCGACGCGTGTCAGATCCTTGGCTAACCCCTTCAATCGGTGCTTTGTCGGCGAAGACGAACTCCTTGGCCTTGCGCCAGGGCTCTGCTAGGCCTCCTCCTCCCCCGCAGCACCATTGTGTAACGAGGAAACTCAGTAATGTCGACGACAATACGAACAACAGAAGCGAGCTGGCAGAAGCAGACGAAAGTGCCCTCGGACGACGAAGTTTGGAATTGCATTTGAAGTTAGAGAACAACGTGACGCTACCCGCCAGCCTTGAGTATTCCGGTGCCTTTCACATAGTTCGCTAGCGGACTATGCTACGGCAGTCGTCGTGTGTCTAGTCAAATCCAGCGGCGCGATGTCATAACGGGACTCAACGTAATAGAAACAAGCGAACGCTCGATAAGTCAGCCATGTACGGCTCTCTATCCACCGGGGCCTTGTTCCCTGGTGACTGCACCTCGTTATCTATTTTCGAGCGGCATTCGTGCGTTGAAAGAGTAGTCTAAAGACGCCTCGTGCCGAATTGTGTCCCGTTGCTCGTTCGAGGTGAGCAAGTTCGTCGTCAATTTCGGACGTCTAGAAAACAATACACAATAATAATGATGATGATGATGATGATGACAGAAAGCACACATACACTCTGTAGTGTTAACTAATCCGCGAAGGAACAGGACACATTTTACATCATCAACGGAAGTTATTGCTGTTGGTCGTTGCGAGCTACGATACATGTCACTCGACGTATGTCTACAGCACAGCATTATTAGTTGATACTGAGTGCGACAAGCTGAGACCTTTACTTCGACGTCACCGAACTAGATCGAAACGTATCTTCCTATTCTGTATGACTTTTTTGGCTACACAAGTTTTTTGGCTTTACAGTTTACCCGACCCCCTCTTGCCTCGAGAGGAAAACACTCTAACCAATCCGTAGGCTTAGCGAACGAAGTGTACGTATTTACGGGCGAAATACATGACCGCCAACGGGTGACACTCTGTGCCGGTACCGGCCGCCATCGATAATGAGGACACATCGGGGCTGAGACCCAACGAGACCCAATGAGGAAAGCCACTTTCGATGGCTTTTCCCCGAGGCCTTGGGGTACGCAGCTCTCAGCTCGCGTACGACCCAGAGGGCGGCTTCGTATACGCCTCTCCTCGTAACAAGATGAAGATCACGCCGCCAGCCGGCGACCAGCATCGATGAAAGGTTGATACACATCTGAGCTTTATCCCCCTGAGTGGGTGAATCGCCACAGAGTGGCAGAACTTCAAAGCCCGCTCGGACGTCCAAACGGCGGAGCTGCTTATTAGGAAAGCTGCCCGAGGGCACCTACGGCCACGGCGCACTAGACTCGCACGGAAATTCGGCTGAACCGGCGGAAACTATCTGACTGCCAACAGCAGCAGCAGCAGCACATCGAAGTTTTCGATAATCAACATCGTACGCTGGGGGAAACAAAACACTCAGATGAGCAGAAGTGGCCAGCCGGGGGAGCCGTTCTGGGGAGCCGACGAATGCTGCTATTGCTTTTGCTGCTGTAGTTTCGTCTGTTGGCAACGATTGTTTGCAATGAAGGGGCATCCGATGAAAGTTGTTAGAGCAACCAGCTCTCGCAGCTGGAAAAAAGTAGAACTTTGTTAGTTATCTGGACAAAGCAACGTTGTGTGTTGAGTGTATGGACAAACTTGAGCGCCGCGGGTGGCGGAATAAACGGTGTTGACTGTCAAGGTCCTCCAGCCGGGCAGTGCGTGAAATCGTGAGTTCGAATCGCAGCAGAGGTACGATAAATTTCTAACCCTACTAACCTGTTTATATTAGTATATCGTGCAGTTAAATGTTGTGCACATAACAGTTACACTTGTTATCCGTAACATGTTCAGGTGGGCTGCCGCCGTTCTCCAGGTAATTAACGCTATTTCGACAATAAACAAAAAATTAACTTCCAGCGAAAATAGTAGTGCTACGAGACGGTAAATCACGCATTATAATCAAAGCTTATAATAGCTTACATAACGAAACAAGAAATCGTTGTTCGTCTCAACCGAACGTGAACCCATCGATACATCGGCCATTTTGACATTGTGAGCCCTAAACGAGTCAAGTGGAATATTTTTCATTGTTGGCCAAAAAATGGCACTTCTGTTGATTTTGTGGTCACGACACAAATGTGACCCCTATTCGGTCAATTCTACTGGATTGATCACAAACGAATTGTGCTAGATCTCACTGATTGATAAGCATGTGCGGAATTTGTACATATGTACGGTTAGTAACATCAAAACTGCATTTATATGTACAGCAGTAATATCGCCTAGATACTTGACTACCATTTCCCCATTTTGCAGAGCACAGAAATTTACAGAACACATTCAGGGGTCCGTTGTATCCTGTTGCTCGGTGGTGGGTCGTAATTCCATGGAGTCACAATAAACGCCGCAGCGACAACTCAACAGTTTAATGTAGAAAAAAAGATTTGAGCATGGTGAATGGTGTCAATCTGTTTCTCTAGGTGCGACCTTTTGACCTCCGAGCGGTAATACTGAGAATCTAAGTGAGAAGACTTTTCAAGTGGTAGATTAAAACCCCAATCAGGTGTATTCAATTCAACAACATTTTGGAATGGAGGTCGCATTACTATTGACGTTAGGCCAACCTGAAATTGCGACTATGGCCGGTTTAATCTTTCCCTATCAGGTAAAATCGTCAGGTGGTGCGTACAGCCTCATGTCGTGTGCATATAGTTTATATGTTACCCCGAAAACTTTTCCGAGGTACAATATAAATTCGCAAAGCGTAATTGATCAATGCAAGAGCCCTGGAGAACTAGCGAAGAATAAGAGCCAGCAGAGGTCCTGTTTATTCTGACGCAAAAGGTATCGTAGAGAACAGGTAACTTTGTATCCGCAGTATAAGATGGTTGTCAATCATTAGACGGTAAAGCTAATTCAACAATGAGCTGAGGCTCACGCATTCGTAGGCCTCGAAAAACTCGAAGTAAATATAGGCGAAGTTTATTCCCGTATTTCTAAATCGCGCTCAGTCGCTAACCATTTTTACAACTTAGGTTGCGTGGCCTGTTTTTCCATAAATCCGCACCGGCTGGAATCAAGGAGGCCTTTAGTTGCCCGAAAATTGAACTTCTGGTCAATGAAAATTTTTTCCAAGCACAAGGCATGCGATAACAGTGTAATCAGACGGTAGTTGTCGATGTCTGCTTTAGAAGCCTTAAATACTAAAGCTAAATTGAATGTTCCTCTCAACCAAATTGTACCGAACTCAAATCTCCACAAAGCACTTACTAACAATGAAACCGTTCAACGGTAATAAGCGTACCAACCTTCTCTAGGGCTTTACTCTAGAGTCCAGACTAGAGCCCAAACGACCACCAAATTAGCCAAGCTTACTGTCCCGCAGTGTAAGCAGATGCTTTAAGGGACAGTTTAATACTGCAATACCCGGCTCCTGATCTCGTTTATAGTCGGCCATTGAAAGCAAACCACTTCGGTGTTTGGTCGTTCTACTGTTAAATATCTACTAAGTCTCTGATAACTTACGTTGTGCCCCACACATGATTTTCTCTGGACGAACGTTGTGTGCATAATTATTCCATCAACTTAATGATCGCAGGCTGATTTAAGTTCTCATAGATCTGCATGGAGCGCATTTAATTCAAGGTTCAGGCTGTTGAACAAGATCTTATACATATATATATATGGTGTAGAACTGACAAACGGAATCTACGTTCAGAGAATAGATCCCCGTGTGTTGGTGCGCGAGGTTGCCTCATCGTATGAACGTCAATAACATGCAGTCAAATGGCTAAGCGAGTCTGATCGTTTGTCAAGAATTCGTCTGTCAACAGGTTTACCTATGTCGTACGCAGGTACCCTCGAATAGGATAGCCCATGTGTTTCCGACAGGCTGATTAAGATGCACGATGAGTGTATTACTGGATTATTACTATATGTACATTATTACTGTTATTATTATTAAGTTGACCATTTTTAACCTGTCACGTTTAAGTAATACGTAGTAAATAGATTCGACAAACCGCATACTCGTACTAGGCAGTTTCTAAAAACATACACTGATCGATTGCACTGACACATTTTGATAGCTTCTTCCGAGTTAAATGGGTCAAACGCTAGCGTCCAGAGTAAGAAATATCCGACCACGCCGTAATTATCGACCGAAAATCGACGTATGCATCGAACGTGGGCTAAGACCGGCCGGAGTTCACGTTGGAACTTTAAGCCGATGCATTTTTTCAGCAAGCACCGCGTCCACTGGGTGTTGGAAGTTCGAACTTCAGATACAAACGTGCTTTACAGCAAAGTTTCCATTTGTCTGAGAAATCATATCAGAAGTGGGCAGCAATATAGAACTGGCCGTCCTCCTATGCCAGTGTCAACGTGTTAGAACGAAAAGCTCCGAAAAGTGGATCAACTCTAAGGGCCACAATCCCGCCATGACAGAGGCTCACGGGCAGAGTTAATGTCAAGACAGCGGTCAAACCCTCGCAGCGTCTGCTGCTTCCCATAGACTGTCTCGAGGTTAAGCTGGCGTAACGACGTGCTTCCTTCGTAAAAGTGCAGTTGCTATTGACCGTCCTTTATACCCTTGCTCGGCGGCAAGGGCATTTCCTCCGTCTGAAACCATCCATGGGGCATGACATTTGCCCCATTCGTGGCGCGCCACCGCGTCACTGCCGTGAGGCCGTTAATAACTTCCAGTTTATTGCCCCGCGAAATGTGACATCTACGTCAAACGTATCCCGCTCACAGATACCCTCAAATAAAAGCACGCATCGCAGGACTCACTCGAAAACGAGATGCACACAAGCGGAATTTACTTCAGGAGTCCGAAGAGTGCGCCACTCATACGTAGACGTCTGCCACGTAGAGTGAGGGCATGCTATGGAAGGCTAATACTTCACGGTTTCTTGACGATCTTCCGAGTTTGAAGCTCGAAGCCGTACTTCGCATTTTTTCGAGCGTTCCCCCCATACGGAATGCTCAACGGAATGTTTGCAACCGGCGAAATTCCGACTGGACAGCACCGTCTTCATAACTGGCTAACTAGCCATTAAGTTGACTGCTACGACTTGACTGCATAGCCTTTACGAAGCGCCCGCCTACCTGTCAGGTTAGGCTGGCGTTGCCTATCGGCCCTTGGCATGTATTTGTGGCACCCTTTTGCAAAGGAACACAAGTGCATTTGATGAGTACCAGTGCCAAGAAACTGGGCAGATGTCCACTCGAACGTGAGGGCTAGAAAAATCACCAGATTTTGTAGTTGGTTTGCAGCTTCAGCGCGGTCGGTGACAACCATAGTCGGCGAAACGGGTCCGGTGCATGCGTTTTTTTGTTTAACTCCTATAAAAAAAAAATGGCCATATTGAGACAACTCCTTGAGATGCAATTTTCTTGCGCTATCTGAGAATGTTTTATTTAGCGGCAAGGCTGGTTAGAGGTCGTTTGTAGCTGACCCCTAGAAAGAGTCTTGGAAAGCTCACGTTACAGGGAGCGGTTTGATGACGACCGCCTAGAAGAAACGTTCTCGCCAAACGGCGCGGTATTGCCTGAACAGGGCACCATGCCAGAATTGAGCCTCGGCTTGGTGTCAGTTCTATAGCGTTTTTTTTTTTTGTCGCTACGAATTGCCATAGACCGCCAGGCTGCCTGCCTTGTTGGCCTGCGTTTTGGCCTGCGATTGCCTTCTGTGTCCTCGGCCCAATCGTATTCGTTATGATATCTCGGTGGCACTGTTTCCTTGTGAGTGACAAGCGGCATATTGAGAGCGAGGTCATAACGTGTTGTGAATAGAGAAGCTGAGATGGTGAGGTTCTGTGGGTGCTCAGCCGTGTCACGCTGTAATTCGCCGCGAAGTCGACACTTGGCCTACGGTTGGCCTATTTCGGATGACCCGTCTATCTATGTATCTTTGTTCGTGTAATATATAACACTTCCGTAGTGCCGAAATAGAGCCGACAACCGCCGATAGAGCAAGTTAGATAGTCCACCGTGGATGGCTTCACGAAAAATAGCTATTCTAGCCTTTTGGAGAGTTCTGTAGAAGTTTATGAATTCGGTAGCTGAATATATGAACATTCCACGTCAATGGAGCAGAAGTTGTATGCAACCTGACAACGCATTGGTTTTCTCTCTAAATATGTGATGCTACTCGCATGAGGCCATTCAACAGTAGCACGGCAACCACTGGATAGACTGGCGAATAAATTTGATCGATGTTGGCAAACGAAGGCTCTGAAATAAAATCTTAATCGTTGTTTTGTGCAATTGACTCTACAGCGAGTTCAACGGGGGTTGACTACGTTCTTTGACTTGTTATTTTGTTAGTTACAAAAAAATAGCTTCAGTGCGACGGTCAAGGGTTTTCTTTGGTGGGTCGCAGTTCCCAAAAAGCGTTCCTAAACAGTTTCAGCCGTTTTGACAATGACTGAAAAATAAACAGTTAGCGCATTTAAAAGGCGGAGCTAAAAAGGTGAGATTTTCACCTTACAGTGGGATGAGGTGGCCTCGGAAGTGTAAATCCTGTACAATGAGATCTTTTTGCCATCGTTTTGATGGCTCAAAGAATCTGTGATGTTTAATATGTGGAACTAATTTTGTCTCTGAAAGTCACTCTAGATGGATTTGGCTTAATAATTTGCAACATGTTCATGTAATAAACGGTACATAACAATCATGTATCAATACGAGTCGTCTTTAGAGGCATGGAAAAACGCAACTAAAAGTTGAGCGGCCTAATTTAATCACAAGCTGAAAATTAGAACATATTTAGAATTTCCCAGCGAATAGATGATCGACGAAATTCAGATCTACAGAACCGGAACCTGGCCTCGTTCCGCGTAGGCGGAATTACATGTCGACACCGCCCATGGACAACAAATCAAACGTAAAAATATGTTTTTCTTTTTCTCGTCGTCGCGTATGCGATATGGAACCTCGTGGACGCATCGGCACTTTTTCTGGGATGACTTCCGAATTATTAGCGGAGCAAAAATTGTCTTCTCCCAAGGGAACTAGGAAAGCAATCCGCTAGCTGTTGAGCATCAATGGAGGATTATTTCGTCTGAAGGGGAAAGGAACATCTGAGGACTTTTTGCAACGCAGCAACGGGAGCGAAGGTCCCAATCAACTACATAAATATGCTGCGTCGGAGAGCTCAGCGGGCGCTAAATGACCCAGAACGAGTTCGCTGATCGATGAACTGCAGTGAACTGCATCGGCGATACCTCGTTGACGCTCCGAGCAGTGTTCCAGTACTTTTGTGGTGCCGAAACTTGAATTCGCTTCGCCTGTGATCCACCTACCGTTTGATCGTTACTCTTGCCGAACTGAACGACTCGACAATTGCCTACAACCCGTCTGACTATTTTGGCCACGCCGTAACCATCCGGCTTCACCAGCCGCCAACTCAACGGCAGACGCTGACAGCTGCGGTCTAGCAGACATCCTAACTGGGTTCCACGTCGCCCCAACCGAGCGCGCGACACGACACAGTCCACCATAGCTCGCGCATTGGCCCTAGCCGTCTTTGGCGGCGTTACGGCGACGTTACAGCGTCGAGCATGCACGCACGCATGCATCCGGTTCGTTCGTTGCTTTGTTCTACACGGTCGCGTACCTACCCGTTTGCCGGGCGTCCGGTATTCGTGCCTGTTGTTAGCTGGTTCACCCTTCGCGCCGCGGTGTGTTCCGTACTCTTCCGCCACGCCTTGCGCGTGACGCACGATGTACGCAATGAAGACGCCTGTTTTCTACTCTCCTATCACCTCCTGTGCCTCCCATCCACGCCCCCCTGCGTCTTCTACGCACGCCTACCAACCTCTTACCAGTCTTCTAAGTCTTTCCCCTTCTCTCGATCAGATGGTTAGCCATGCATAAAATTTTGACGTCAAGACCAATGAGTCGAAATGATTCTACATAGGGCGACGACGACGACGACCACCACCAACAATACTGCTATCCCAATGGGAAACGGCGGTTGGCTGGGCGGGAAGGGCACGCAAGGCTCTTCAAGCAGACGGAATCTTAGGGGACGAAGCAGGTCTGGCAGGCCTCCGCGCGGTGCGACGGCATCGAAGCAGCGATCTCAACGACAGCCATGCACGCTCGGCGGCGGCGGATAGCGTGAAGGGGAGGAACGCGTGCGGGCACGAGCGTGGAACAAAGAAGGATTGTCTTCGGTGAGTGGAAGACCACGCCACTGCAAGGTGACGCTTCGGTGAGAAGCGAATAAGGGAATATGCGCGGCCCCGAGCGGGCAGAGTGAACCGGAGAGTACAAACAAGAAAGACAATCGCTGCCAGGTTGGCGTTATGACGGGCCCCCTGATGGGAAGCGACGACGTTGAGCAAACCAGGGCTGATATCGGAAAGAAAATATTCTTGCTTTTGAATAAGGGGCGAACGGGGAACTGGAGTATGCTAAGAGAAGCAGAGCAGTTCTCGCTTAATTTCACTATAGATGCATTGAAATTTCAATATCGTCATGGTTTTCGTCGTCCCCATCGGTTCCCTGAGCACGACAATTTGCAGTAGCGTGTGGAGCTCAAAAAGGTGGAGCTCCGGGGGTGCACAGCAAAAGCTCGGAACCCAATTCGTTACTTACTTAGATGATAATGTGAGCTGGATAAGAACCGTAGATGGGGTACACAAAAATGATTATCGCCAGTCGATTCTTTTACCTCGCAATATTCACGGTGAGTCAATTTTCGAGGGTGAACGAGTCTAGTGGCCCGTATCCGAAAGGTTTATTGGGTACTTGGCTAAGCCCTAGATTTAAAGCGGAAGTCACAATTACACCTGAGCTTGGAGAACGACCAGTAAGAGGAATACTGCTTCTTATGTATGTAGTGCACAGTAAGTACAAGCGAGTTTTTATTTCTTTTTTCAGAATAATCGTAAATTTCTACAAATTTTTAATTAACGCACTTGTGGAATGCGTGTTTTTTTTTCATGTAGTTGGCCTTGTGCCAGCTCACTGTAATGTAAGTTTATTTATTTTGTTTGTTTATCTCAATTGTTTATGGTTTAGTTTCATTTTCGACCGTAGATTCGGAGATATCAGCCTTTTCGTAGTAGGGGTGATGGATAGCCCCAGGCATAACGAGTCGTTGCTGTTTGCGCTATCAGAAGTCGTCTTCGAGTTTTGAGAGGCGATTAACATTGTCACCATCTCATTGCAAAGGCCTGAGTGATACCGTGTCAACTTTTGGAATGTTTTCTTTGTTTCTCTTATGTGTACAGACCTTATTGTCTTTACAAGAAACTGGCAGCGAAGAAAAGTCGTGCAACAGCCCCATCGGTTCTTCCGAAAACAATCCATCAAATGAACCGTTCTAATGCAGCGAGATGGCGCAAGCGCAGCGCCCCGGGCTTGGGACCGCGGCCCGACATGCAGGGCGCGCACAAATTGAAGGGCGAGTCATTACATGCGGATGTGTTAATACCGTTGGCTAGTTAATAAGCAATGTAGTTTGCTGACATGTCAGGCGTTTTCTGGTCGCCGGTCGTCTTCAACTGGATTGCTTATGTTCTTCTATTTCTGCTGTTACACCGCTCGTCACAGGGTCGTCGGCGCCGTTTCGACCCCGTGGATAGCTCCGAGGGTAGAACCGCCCGCGGACGGACGTCGACGCGATCGAACCTTCAGAAGTTACAGCTCGGAGACAATATGTGACTCTGCTCTGCTAGCACAATTTCCATCTGCTGGAAATAATTATGTTGTCCAGGATTATTTTTCTTGCTCGCCATCTCCATCCATGGACCTGTAATTATTGACGGTTCTCGTCTTCATTCTCATTGACCAGTTCATTGACGATGTGGGACAGTCGAGGCCTTCCTTCAGAGTCCTACCATATGTGTCGGATCCCTATATTTTCCTTGTGCGCAGCCGACCCCATGGCCTGATGTCGAGGACGCGCCCGATCGAGAACGTACAACGGCTATGGCCTACTTCTATTGGGGTAATAGAGACGACTTCATCATAATGAACGCAGGAAGTTAAAGTGAATATATAGCCCGATTCCTTTTTGTTGCTAAATGAACGGCCAGTTCGATATATATATATATATATATATATATATATATATATACACGCTTGTGAAGATAATTATATTAT
>MNPL01003007.1:0-30611 GCA_002081605.1 Tropilaelaps mercedesae
ATATATATATATATATATATATATATATATATAGTGTCGCAAGTTGAATTTAAAGGCATTGCGAAGTCAAAGGTTTTTAGAGCACTTGTGGTGGCAAATTAAGGTTCCAAAATTTATAAATTACCGAGGAAAGGTCTATAACGTACCTAAGTAAAAATTGTACCCTCACATGTATTGTATACTTGGTATTTCATATATAATTGTTTTAGTCACGAAATGAAAATTTTAGTGCTCAGTAGTTATTTTGTGAACGTGAACATATATAGGCAAATGATTTACTGTAGCCCCTTGGGGGTATGAAGCTGTAAACTTATTTGTCAGATGTCAACGAGCCCCTAATCTAAGTAATTTTTGACAAACAAGGTTTTAAAAAACACTATTTATTATATGGTTAACGTTTCTGGAAGTAAGATTTAGTTCAGTGAGAAAAGTGACGTATCAACAGGTCGAGCCATACTCCACGGTCATGTTCATACGAAAAAAACTATTTTTATGATGTTTTACTAAGTGAAGCAAATTATCCATCGGGCATTTGGAGTTCCTCGCTCTCTTAATGTAGGCATTTTTAGTAGTGTCGATGGGTTTGGAAGCATTCAAGCTCGCGCGTACAAGCACCCTGTTCCCGAGGCCCGTCAGACGTTGGGTTAGAAGAGGCAAAAACGCCAATCATTTTTATCGCCAGGCGCCATAAGATGACTAGACATTTCCCAGCCTGACCACCGGAAAACTTGTATGACGTTCTCCCACTACAAGTTGCGAGAGGGATATAGGTTCGGTCGAATCCTTTAACGAAAAAATGATGAAATAGTATTTCAAGGTAAACCAATCGGTTGGTTTAGTTAGCTTGCTCAATTTAATTATCATAGAGTTGGGTAATATTAGGATATTTAGCATAATTAGGTAAGGTGCTGTTTTTAGCCTTACTCTGATACTTTTTTGTTCGAGCTTGATGCAAGGACCATTTAAGGAGCGCTATGTGGGTTATAATGTAAAACACTAACACATAGCCAAACTGATCAAAATGCTTGCAACAAGCTGATGGTTTCCGATATAAATCAGACTCAATAAGTAGCGTACACAAACTCTCTTTCAGACTATTTTTTTGTTACTCGTAGTGTATTTGTATTCAAGATTGGGTTCAAAGGTAAGGGTTATGCCAGAAATAATCTTTAGCATTTACTCCGCCATAGTTTAACATTTTATGGAAATTGGCCAACATTGTATTGAGAACCTTGAAAGCACGTTCGAACTCTGAAAACAAACATGTTCAAGAGGATATAGTTATTGTTTTACGGCTTTTGAAACATTGGATACTTCTCCAAACAGATAGTGCACTTTAAAGAAAAGGCGAAATCTTAAAGCACCATCTATGTATTTAAAGGAAGTAACCAATATAATTATAATTTCATAAGACCAAGTGGTACCCTGCATCGGCATAAATTGCGGTCGGACTTGGATTTGAGCTAATAGTCTCTAACGTTGCAGTTTTCCCGTCAAAATACTAATCCAGGCATTGGAAAGTCCTGTGTCAGAGATACGTCCACATATCTTTTGGTATATCCTCAACATAAGCAATGATATCAAAAGCATCCGTTTTACCAAAAGTATACATATTTCTTATATACGAATGTTTGTAAGCTAATTTGTCTTCTCAATATTTGAAACACTATCATGGCTATCCTATACTGTACCGCCGTGGTGGTATGCGTCGCTGAAGCTTCCAACCTATCTGGGTTATTGCCGACTACATTTTAAGCGAACACATCAACCTTCCGATGGATCTCTGCACAATTCGGAGTTGTTAGTTTATCGAAACGCCCATTTTCGCATAAGCATATTTGCCTCTCCCGAAAAAAAAACTAAAATGGCATTTGTACTGATGGTTGGTAGGCATTAGCTGAGCAACGACTGTATTCGATTTACAAACAGGAATCAGCAGCGGGTGGTTGCGTTGTTGTACCTACTTCTTCTTTTCGTATCTGATCCAATTGAATATAGTCAACTGTTAGCAGATTATTTGTTTGCATAATTGTCATATAAGCACGCGAGTATTCGAATGCTGAGTCGGAGAATAGCCGCAGTGTGGCCTTCTGTTATTTAGAGCCCTAAAGTAGCTATAACCTATTACCTATGTAGATAACTTTTATAAGGACATTCTCAAGTACATCAATATGCAGATTATTCTGTAGAATCGGAAGATGCATCCTTATCAATTACATTTTTCAACACTGTCGGAACGCTATTGACGACGATTGCAGTAGGTGTTGGATAGGCAAGTGCCTCATTTATCCCACTTTTTATCTATGTGTGCCGGCACTACAGTCCACCATTGTTGGGTATAGTACAAATTTATTTCAATATAAGCTCAGTTCTAGTGACTAAATCTATCTATTGTCTTTTTTAATTGGAAATCGATAGAGACGGTAGCTGGGGTAGCTTATATATGCAATTATTGTCTTAACATACAATTGGGATCGTTATGCTTGATATTTGGGTCAAATCATACTTGATAAGTCGGGATAAAAGTTTTTCATTTTTCAAGGACTCTGAGATTTATGTAACTGTCTTCAATTTATACTAAAAATTACTATTAATTATAGTTTTCAGTGTTTTCATGGTCAGTGAATACAGACAGTACCCCTCGTTTATTGCGAAAATGTTAAGCTATAATGGCTGAACACAATAACCGTTACACGATGATTAGAATGAACAATTCCGATTAGCACTCCCGCATAATTATAGGTTTGTCGGATTATTCGTATTTATATTATGACAATTACTAACCTTCGTTATAATAATTTTTGTTGTTATCTTTTACAATAGATCTGTGTTTACTCATTCAGTTTTCGGGGGGCATAGACGAATGCCGTCGACAAAAGGTTGCATTGCCCAATCCATTGGGCATTGATAATTGGCGAAACTAGTTCCAATGGTATTATTCGACATTACTGGCGTAATGCGGATAGATAAAATAATAAAATAATGGACACTTCTGGAGTGTAAATATGTATGTCGACATTATCACAAACTGCGGAGAGGGTAAGACTGTTCCCCTCGGGACGTTGTAATAAATCGAACACTCCCCGGGGTTTCGCCTTACCTTTACCCTGTATTTCTCTTTGTTTTTGTGATATTTACCCGCTTCCTTCTGTTATTAGCTTTTTAACAATGGTATTAACATCATTTAATAAAGCACCATGCTAAATGAACACCAGCCTCAATGCTTTTTTAAGCGTTAGATGCTTTCTTTTGACCGCTACATAAGCCCTTTCTGAATATCATCCTGTATTTCATCATCCAACCTCTTACTCGGGATCGGTCTAGTGGCAAAACAGAGTCTTAAGCCAAAGCATTCCGCTTTTTGCAATAGTTAGAAGGATTTGTCGGGTATGCATTAGTATACTTGAAAGCTCTGCAGTATCGCTTTCTATCCTACCAATTTTTTTACTTGTATTGACCAAAAACTCATATTTTACTGGATTAAGCCGTTTATCTTTTAAATTTTTTAGTTAGCCCAATATCTGCCAACTTCGCCGACTGGCTTCCCAACCATTGCTATATATAGTTTCCATGGGTTGAAAAGGCTGAGAATTCTTGACAGAAACGTGTCTGTGCCTAAACTTCTATTTGAGCAAGGTGGCTTCTCCATGCCCCATGTTAACATGGTAGGCTCTCAATAACACTGATGTACTAACTGTACAAGATTCATGCCTTCAGTTCCACGTTGTCTAACAATAAATCTTAGCAGGGGATATTAAAGGCATTGTGAAAATTTACGGGTGGTCTAGCCAAAATCCGTGTAAATCTTCCTTTTTTAGACATCTGCTGCTTCTACATTACCTTTTACTACAACGTTCCGTTCAAGTCAGCTGTGGAAACCAGGGTGAATGAAGGCTCTCTCTCTTTTTTTAGCATTGCCGATTCAGAGACGTGACAAAAGCCCTCACACCCAGCAATGCCTCCAGTTGTCCACTAGTATGTAACAAGAAGAAGTACTCAGGTCTTAGCTCTTGATCCGACCAAACGTCTACCGCCGCTATCGAATCGGAGGCCAGCAGTGCACACACAAAAAACGTGTATCACGCTCTGCCAGCTTGCGTTTTGCCTTAAAAGATCGTACTCAAATTGGATCGATGTGCGGCCTTCGAGAAAGAAGTACGCAGACACTACTATTATTATTATTATTATTATTATTATTATTATTATTATTATTATTATTACGAAGTCACGTGAGCGGCGATCGGGTGCAATAATAAAAGACGGAGACTTTGCATTGTAAGTCAAGGTGGTATGCAAGAACAAAAACACTGATGGTCTTACACCCCTACTGGAACAATCTAGTACACCTGTTCGTCAACGATAAACTTCGCCTAAGTCTCGCTGGAAATATAGCATCGACGTAGGGAATTGCAATACTCACAAAACCATAACGCATGCGGGACACTATAAGAACAAAATTAAGCCGTGCAACATACATAAATTATATAGGCGACGTCGAAAGAAGTGGTTCATATGTATAGTAATATGCACGTACTGTAACGATCGCAAAAGGTCAATCCTGGCGATAACGAAGCCAGGTATGCTACCCGAAAGACATTTCTGAAGGCACTTTAAGACCGGCATCCAAACATGTTGGCTGAAGTGAGTTATAGAGTCAGAGTCAGTGGACTATGTCGCCCATGATGAGCAGCTACAACTTCGGCTCTGGGGCTGACACAGTCCACCAACAAGGCCGCCTTTCGCAAGACAAAAAGGATCTGTTAGGACATGTTCCGGCTGGAGTTTTGAAACACCTGCTGAGCAATCACTTCGGATATTCAAATGAAGTTGAATGCAACTATAGGTACATACGACAATGTGGACGTCAAAATATATCACACCACCAATATGCAATACGTCAATCGGGACATTTTTGCTTGTTCAATATACATGCTACAGTCTTTGCAGCAAGTAGGGTAACTATTATCAACAGGAAATTGAGTACTGACATTCGACTCCCCGTTCGGTAGCAGCATAATGCAATTTATAGAAGAGTTATACTAAATGACATGAAGTCGCATTTATATAGTTTATTGCCACCTGTATATACACAAACTATGATTTCTCAAAAAATAACTAACGTGCTTAATGCTAGCTATAAAACTAGAGAATGCTTCCTGGTTTCAAAATAAAAACAAATGTCGTTACGCATTAATCCCAGTTTTGAGTAGGACTTTCCAGAATAATTTGGTGTAGCGAATAATTCTTTGGACAAATAATCTTTCACATATAGAGAATACATTTCGTCTATTCTGGCTAGTGCTTCACCGTAGGAGAGAGCACGCGTTAATAGAATCACTCCCTTTTACCCAGAAATACCTCATGTAACTAAATAATGATAATAGTGGCATTTGCAATGAGACAAGGCCTGATCAGTGGTCTATTCCAGCCTCGAAGTAAAAGGTATTGGTGTTATAATATAGTTCAGTACCGTACCTTGTTGGCGCTCTGAAATTAGGGAAAGGCTACGCTCTTTTTGTAGAGATACGCCTGGTGCGACATTAGGGCTGTTGTAGGCTATTTTACTGTATTTGCGATCACCAGTCAATTATGAGAATATGCGCTATTTATATTATTCACAGCAGGTATTCATTTTTGTGGCGTTCTACGCCATTTTAACGTCCTGCGCTAACGTCTTTACTACGATGTGAGTGTTTACCCTAAAAGCAAAGTATGTGTTTTAAAAACATATGTTGGCTAATAGAATATGTCTGAGGTTAGCTGTTTTTCTTCAAAGGATTTTTGAAACAACAAATATTTGCGCATCCTTAAAATACAAAGTCACTTATTGCTCGTGTGCTTTACGATTACCACCGAAAATCAACTACTAATTTAACAATCTGTAATTTATTAGTACGATTTCTCATGCTCGGAGCCTGCCGAGCCATAGACATCTCTAAATGACGTTGCGCTACAATTCAGTTCCTCGAAAAAAGAAGCTTCAATTCCTTGACGCTGCAGACAACTTATTGATTTCGACGATAGCGCTGTTTGTTTTCTTTTGTCGAAATAACGAGAAACTATTAGGCTAACCTACCAAAGGGGAAAACGTCCGACTTTTGCTGGCCTTCACCGACCCTTGAAGTCAGTAGCTGATGCTTCCCACGGGTAAGATATTCATGGCATGCCGTTATGCAGTGGTAATACAACTCAGATGTTTGTTACGAATAAGCTACAAGTCGTTGTGAGCAACAATCTTGAGACAAGCAGTAGTTTCTACTCTTTCGATGCATACATTTTTCATAAGCTGACATAAGGCCAAACGATGCTTGGCATCTGCTCGTCAATCTTTTAATAAAGAGTTACAAGCCTATGAGCAGCGCGTTCTACTCATGTTTCTCCGTAGGACATGGCATGTTTGATTTTGGCCGGAATCGACTAGCAGTATTACTGCAAACGACGTAGACATAGGTGTGACCTTTAAAGGCCCTCGGAAATTCTGCAAATATCTCCTTCGAAAAACATCATTCAGACTGCATCGGGCTATTTAACGAACAGCCTTGGGTCACATGCGAACGCAGTCGAGATTTTTGCGTAGGAGACCAAGACGACACAAGCGCAGCCACGAGTAAATGTGGGCTTGGATGACGAATCGGACGCCTTGCGCGGGGGTGATCACCACCTGCGGGTCAAATAGGGAAAATGCGAAAAACTAAACCGATGAACTGCCTTTCGTTTTCCCAGACGAATGAAAAACTCAACGATGGACCAACTTTTTGGGAGAGTCCATGCCAAATGGAAAGGCGTTACGGTTACGTGACGAGCAAAGGGTCCCCCTGTACTTGAAATTTATATCAATTCGACTTCGATTTTATGTCGAGGAGCGTTCTATAGCAAGGAAATACGACGAAAACATATACGAAATGTCCAGAACGGCTGCAGTAGTGAACGTGAGGACGAATATCTGTGATACGCGATGGACCTGCGTCGTTTTGCGACAGGAAAAGGGAGACATCCAGCGGTAAAAAACAGTGAGAGCTAAGACACGTAAGGAGTAAGCATAGCATTCGTGTAGGGTGTTCCCTGTCCCTTCTGGATCTGTAGAAAAATTACGCGTAAGACGTATCGAACAAGTTGTTGCAGTAGTATATACATCGAGGGTGTTTTCACGTCCTATTGGCTCACACATCATTTCTCTGATATACCGTAGATAGCCTCCATCGGAACGCTCATCAAGTGAAAAACGCCACCATGATGTAGATGTAAGGAGGCCACTAATTACGTAACGTCTGTTTGGAAGATCACCGGCCCAGTCAAGTTGCTAAGGCAAACACTGTAAGTCTTTATTGTGTGATTATCGTTGATTGGTAGGTGTTGATTAGCCACTAATTATAAAATAGGTATGAACATTTGACTTTACCACATATATGAGGCGTCGCTCTGTTAACTTGTAGTTCGTGGTATTCGGGTATGCTTGCATATGCGTGTGTATATTAGAACATATAAAGGAAAGAAAAACTGAGTATAAATTAAATACAAATAGACTCATCAGTCAGAAGCAAAAAATCATAAATGGTATAAACATAATGGTAAAAATAAGAAGATGTTCTTAAGTAATCATCGATGCAAGTGGACATAATCTTATTGTCTTTGAATTTATATTATTAATAAGGCACTGGCTATGTGTCGCGTATAGAAACAGAAAATAATAAAGGAAAAAAAAAAACAGGAATTTCATTTTATGACCCCTTCATTGATCCGATTCAGAGGTGTAACTAGAGATTGGTTGAAGAACCATCTTAAGCTATTGCTAACAAGAGTCATCAAATCTCTGTAATACTCAACAACGGGCACGAAGAGTACGCTATGGCCTTAAACATACCGCAAAAATATATAGAGATCTTTAAATTGATGTACGGATTTCGTTTTTTCAAGCAGCGACCCTTGTTTTCGACAAGTGCAGGTCACTTTACAATTTTCTCGTAGGCGTAGATATAAATAGCTGTGAGAGCCTTCCAATTGCTCCATGAATGCATTGGGCACAACCGACTTTAACAAAACCCGCTAAAACTCTACACTCTGCTGCTTCGATGTTACTAAAACGCCCTCTTTTCATTCGGATTCTATCGTTTTCCATACAGCCCACTGTCGCTTTGTAATGTGCCAGGGATATTGCAGTAGCCAACTTTGCTCCCCTTCAGTTCAATGAACAAATTCTTAATCTACAGATTATTTAATGTGATAGCCGTTCCTAAAATGGTAATTATCTAAAAATGGTCGTGGGCACAAACTAAGCGATGTCTACGTGGAAACCAATAGTCGTACTTTCGTATACATACATATTCACACATTCTCCAACTATTCTAGGATAGTGCAACCACTTAAGTACAACCTATTGTTATTTCTGAGCGCAGTTCTAAGTCGTTTTTTCGTTTTAGCATTTACAAGAAAGGTCACAAGACGGCGCAGGCTAGACATGAGCCCTATGTTAATTTCAGCGTGCACTAAAATATCCGTCGCATTTCCTTCTCTTTAGGCATAAATTCACAACGTACTTATCATGTCCTTCCAGACATATAGTGGGCTGTGAAAATTGTGAGATTTACCGCTTCGCTTCTCTCTGACGTTTCTCACGCCCCAGCTAATGTTGATTACAATCTATTCTATTTCTCGGATTTTGTCGGCCGTGGTTATACGCAGATACGATTGAGTGCTTCGCAATAGTATCATATATGTCCAGTCTGTATTGTATATGACGGTTGGAGGGCTGCTTAGCTGCTGCACACTTACTCGCTGACCATTCTACTGACCCTAAAATTTTTGGAACGATTGTGAGATGGAACCGTTTTCACCGCGTAATGCCTCAGAAGTCGCCTGGCCACAACCAGTGGATCGAGCTGGCCGAATGCCGCCTCGTTGCCTCCCACGCGTTTGCCTGCGATAATTTGCGCCCAGGGACTAGCAGACTCGTATAAAGAAGGCGAGCGAGCAGTACGACGCGGTGCTCACTACTCGAACGGTGTCCTTGCCTCAAATCCGTGAATGCAGTCGCGATGGGAGGAATGGGGTCTAGATCGCCCGCATCAAGACAGACCAACGGTCGCACAAGCGACCTTATGGACACGACGCATTCAGGGGAGTCGCCCGAAGGAGTCTTTACAACGCCGTTTCGCTGGCCATCAGGGAGTTGTGATGTCGAGATGGGGCAAGGGAGACGGAAGGAGGAGAGGAGGACAACGTTTTGTGAGTTATTCGCGGAACCTGGCAAAATGAGAAGGATAAGGATCAGCTGATAGTAATACGCAGAAAAGAAAGTCAGTCAGCTTAATGTCGTGGACGAAGACTGCTGAGCTGCCTACGAAAAGGGGTCGTATCAAAAGGATCTATCGCTGGAAGTAGAGAAAAGAAGATGGTTTTACGGACCGAAAGCCGTTCTAACCAATAGCGAGCGAAATAGCGGCGGAGGGGTGCAAGATTCTTAAGCATCAACCTAGCTTTTATTAACTATGAAGCACCCGAGGATGCTAAATTCACGTATGCTAATTCTATCAGAAAATTAATTTAAGCATATAAATATTAAAAACTATAGCATTATTACATATTTACCTGTTTTAAGGGTTCATAAAATTGCTTGTGGTTGAAATTCTCCAAGTTTTTTCTCTCTTAGAAAGTTTACGTAACTGATTTTGCTCGGCATACAACTTATGTCGATTATCATTATTCTTAAGAATCATAATTGTAAGCCAATTTTGAAATAATACATAAACACGTGTGTATCAGCTTCCATACGGACCTTGAAACATTTCTTTTTCTTATCCACCGAATAAAACTCAGTCATGATCATTTTGAATATCGACAAGTACCTTTCCTCTATTAATTATGCGCCTGAAAGCTGAGTACATCAAAGGAAAACCTTCTGACTTACAGAGATAGATATCATTCGCATGAGCAATACATCAGCGTTACTGATTTACGCAGGTACAGCACGAGCTGATATCGACAGTGTGGCGGAAACTTGAGAGGCTACCCCGTGTCCGGTTGAAGTCTAAAAATGCACCAGGAAGAGCGAAAGGTGCCTGAGATGACTTAAGCTAATGAGCAGCCTTTTAAGAAGTACACCATCCCTGTGTTACTCGTTCAGGATAGTCCTGGTCTCAGCGTTGACCCGGCTAGAACCGTCAATTAGCCTTCCAATCAAATAGGAGAGTGGTGATGTGGTAGTAGCATTAAAAGAAAAAAGCTTGTACGAAGTTACGTCCACTCGGATGAACATCATAAACGGATTTCCAGTTAAAGCACCAAACATCAGCACCAATGCACCACTGTCCATGAGTTCCGCATCGGAGAAAGCGTAGCGAGGTATAGGATTCAGCTGACAACGCCCTGAACACGTAAACAGTACGGTGCTGAGATGCCAACGAACAATGTAATGGACCATTCTCACAGTACATTCCCCTGACAGGATGACTAGAATCCATTAGTGACAGGTGATTGGCACGATACAATAGTACTACACCTGAAATGCCTAAGAAGGGATCAGTGAACCAATGGCGTAATACCTAGCTGTGGACTATTCAGATCCAAGTAAATCGCAAGTTCATTTCTTCGATATACTTCGCCCACTTAAAAGTGACGTTAGATTAGAGATACACATCTATACGCTTGGTCACATTTTTGTCACATACACGTAGACTTTGCCGTTAGAAGTTCAGTCAATGTTAAAAATACGATAAATAGCTTTGGCCAAAAAAGGCATTCCTGGTCATAAATCACCCCATAAACTAGCGTACTAAATGCAACTGCTTAGACTAATTTACGCGGATTCAAAATATAGTTTATTCATAGCCGTTCGAACCTATAGGGTCGGACTGCCCTTTATCAATTCTCACCATACCGGCGTGAACCTCGTTCAAGCGAAGACCTGTCGCTAGGTAAGAGAATTAGAATGCTTACTCACTCCTTACGTTTCGTTCTTGGTTTGTATAGCACTATATATTTTTCAGTTTGTATAATTCTCATTTAATTTACCCTGACAAACCCAGGTTTAGCTATAATACATGACAGGCCTGCAGACAGACCTGCTACATTCATTAGCCACTAGCGATAGCATACGGCCATGATTTCGGCCCTGTTCGCGTCATTTTGAAATCGTCGCATTTTGAAAATGATGAACTGGCTTAATAACATGACCACTGCTAGCGGATTGGCGATTACTTGTTGACCATGACCACACAATTGCATAACGTGGTGAGAGTTACTTCTCTTTTGGATCTCTTTTGCCTACCACGGCAAACCAAATGTGACAAATCTCCGCGTCAAGTGGTTAAGGATAACGATACAGACCTTGATCTCAAGTAATAGCGGTTGCTCATAGTAGCCGAATTGGACAGCACTCCCGTGCCGCTTTTATCGAGCGGAATATAAATCAGTCATAGGCTCTTATAGCCACTGTATAGGCTAACCAAGTCCATTATTCCACTGCATCTACACTAGTTGGAAAGCTAGGCGAAACAGGTTAATACTGGCACAGCTGATTTGATTGGCATCGGCACGAAAAGGCAGAGCTTCAATCAGCGAAATCATCGAAGTTCTATGAAGTTAAGTGTTTACGAAGCCTCATCTCCACTTAATTAGCTTGCCTCCAAATAGTGGTGTTCTCTTGGTATATTTGAAGTTCTACATTACGCGATCGATGCTTGTCAGACAACATTTAAGCCTCATCCTTCAACAAACTCTCTAAACCCAACGCGTGTGCACCCCGTATTTGGCGTGGTTACTTACGCAGCCGATACCTAAAAACGTACGCACACAGGAAAAATGTTGAAACAAGACAAACAACTGCATGTACGCAACCTCTAAATGTGCGGATAAACACCAACACACACGCTAACTTCTGCAAAACATAAGAAAGTTTACTGTACGTTTGGAAATAAAGTTGTGACACGTGCATCTCATTTTTTAATCCCTGTCACTAAATTAGCTGATAATGAAGGAAGAGAAAATTTCTAGTCTTTTACCTGCAAAAAGAGGGAAGAGAACTACCGATAGACAAATGGAGCGGAAAATAAGACATGCACATTTTTTTCAAAGGCCGATAATCAACGCTATCCCGAAGATTAAATTGTCGCGATGCGAAATAGACATAGAATTGCTACATCTGCAAAATCATGGGTTTGAAGTAAAGAAACATTTCAAATTGCTGACTGTACTTTATCCAGCCAGATAGAAATTTCTACAATTGCGGGTGTACGTCAAATAATTAGCGCTGACCAATCGTGTACACAATGCTTCTATCGACTCAGATGATTGATTATCGTTTTTGCGAGCAAGTAGATTTCCTCGTGCATATTTGGGCTACTTTATTGTTGGATTGTGGGCGTTTTTGCTGAAATCACGGACATATTCAAGACGTGTTTTCAACTCCGAGCAAAGCTATATGTACTTGTTTATTTCATCCAAATTACAAGTAATCATTTCACTTGTAATCGAGACAAGCGAGTCGAAAACAATAGAGTAACTCTTAGTGCTCTGACGCGTTTATAAATAACAGCCCGTAATATTTATTCTTGTACCAATGGTAATATTGTACTACATTCCTATATGACCGGTACGGAACTACAAGTGTGATAGCCTACAGTGAACGCATACGCCCAAAGATCAATATTACAGTTCGCATTATTCGTAGTGTTGAAGTCGAGTACTGTCTGTTTATTACCGTGCATGAGGAGTGGCTAATATAAAGTGCACTATTGATGCAGTGGGTAGTATAATTAACAAATCGTTTGTTAACAGCGTCTTTCACACCGTTTTCGTTCTCATAAAAATGTTACTACGAATGCTTTTGGAGTATGAAGGGGTAAAATTAACTTAGTTCCCCTGCTGTCGGATGTTTAATGTGGAGACCCAGATGTGTACTAATTTCAGCAGATTAGGGCTGCGTTCGGGCAACATTTGTCTATTCGTATGTATATGAGTAACTGTGTATTAATTTGCCTCTAGTGATGGTGGCTTCCATCATAACAAAGGTCCGTAAGGGATACCAGCCCGCAGCAAGTTCTTTCCAAGCCCTCCTAGCAATATCGATATTATGGACACTTTCTACATCAAAAATACTCTAAACCTTTTTGACTACACTTACTGTATTTCGTGACACGTATGAATCTTTTTGGAATGCAGTATTTACTCAGTTCCTACTTATTTTACCGCTTATCCTTGGTAAACGCATGAGTAAAATGCATTGGCAAATCGTGCGTCAAGTGCCTGTTGTACAGTATCGGTAATGTACGACGGCAAAAGTCAGCGTGGCCGACTGCAGGGTGCGTTTTGGACGGAACCCTCGACTTAACCAGCCGGAACCAGCGGCAAACGCTTGCGAACGGAGTACTCGGCGACACAGGATTGTCGGCGACTGCCCGCAATAAATGGGTTGTTCTCTAGCTGCCAGCTGCAGCTAAGACCCCTATGCCGAGAACTATGAAGGATCGGAGAAGCTGGCTGCGTGAGCGCCGGACGCCTCACACAGGCACAGACTCGTCTTGGCTCGAACCGGGCTGAGATATAGGTGCTGCAAGAAAGGGGTGCAGGAGCACCGGAAGGTGCTCGTACGCTTCGGCAGCGGAGGGTGTGTATCTGGAGTTGACAAGGTTTTAGGAACGAGCGCCTCAGTAGACGCAGGACGACGAACTCGTCCACCTGAGTTGAGGAGATGAGCTCACTTCCTTTCACCCTTTTAGGCGTGCCGTCTCTGGTGAACGCCGAACGCCAAAGCTGTTAATCCGGTTAGCTCATGTTGGGCAACGTGCCGGGAAAGAACGAGACGCTACCGTAAGCTGCAGAAGCATCAAGCATTCGATAATGCGGAGGGAGGTAAGGCACATGGTGACGGAAAGAAAATCTTTTTCGATGCTACGAAGGCGATTGCTTCAAATGTCCTTGTCTCATTAGCGTGCACGCGAGCGGGGACATTTCCTTTATGCTCACGCCTGCGTGTTCGTGTTGATCGCACCATTATACAAAGCTTATGCACTGAGTCATAAAAAGTAGATGTAGATTGATGACCTTTTGTGTCGGGCGTCCGGAAACAAGCCGTACGCGCGGGACAAGAGAGGAAGATGAGGAACACATTTTGACGTTTCGCGGCCTCGAGAGGTGGGACTGTCGCTGACAAGAAACAGCCACGCTGGCGCAGCTGCAGAGGCTCTGGCGTTCGGCCCGAAGATCCTCCGATGGAAGAAGTGTCGGCAAGTTTCGCGTATGAACGAGCTCAAAGCGGCCTCAAGACCTCAAGAACAGGCGTTGTTGAAAACACCCTGTGGTAAAACCTCTCACTTTAGCTCTCTCGACAGCGAGCGACAAAACTTTCTATCGCACTGCCGCATTACTTACAGAAACATTGGCGTAGATGAGCAAAGCCAAGGGGAAGAAGCCAAACTTCGCCTGTCACAGTTTTCTCGCAGTTGTAGAATTCAGGATCCCAAACTCGCGAATTTAGGATGGTAGGGACCGTTTTGTAGTCACTACTTCTGTGATTTTTGCCTCCGCTACTGAAATGGCAGACGATGACATGCCTCGCTGACACGAAGACAACTGCTCAGTTGTCGGGATCAAGCAGAGTTCAAGAATACGTACTAGTGTGCTGGTACAGATAATGTCAGTACCAGAACAAAGTTGGTATTTCAAGTTCGAGAATTCGTTAAACCTTGCGGCGTGGTGAACGCATATGCACTTTGTTAGCAAAAGAAACACGTAATTGCACGTGATCGATATACGATGTTGCATGTTGACTTTTCGAGGATCCGTTTTAACGCTCAGCCCAACACTTCACTTATATTTGCAAATGTGATCGCAGTGAAAACGTCTTAAGATACTGGGGACAAACTGAGTCGCAATGACGCGTCAAAAAAGGGCACTGCCCAATCCGAGAACTACAATTTTAGTTGTCAACATTCGCAGAAAAAAACCATTTACCTATGGGCGAGAGGTTGCCCCTCTCTCATTTTAAAGCTATCAAATACGAAACCAATTGTGTGGTGGACACTGAACGGACTCACCTTTAACGACAACACTGTTGACATGTAGGGCAATCAAAAGCAGAGCTGGGAACATGCTTCTCGCGGAGCTGGACCTCATGTTGCACTAGTCCCGAAACATGGGCTAGCAAACTTTAGAATCGAAAGAGTGCCGCTGTCGATGATCGCGATTAGACGGACTGATGTTGGAATCGGACCAATTGGTCGTGTGAATTTTGACAGTGGCGACGGCGTTTCGTCGCCACGCACGTTCCCCTCCTGATTCAACTCATCGTTCGTGGTTTATTAATTTCGCTGCTCGTTCAGTGTTGCTCCTCGAGTTGACTCGCTGCCATCTCATTAATATAGCGCGCGCTCTTGCCACCGGGACGTAACTACGACCCGTACGTGGGTTGGCCACGTAAAACTTTCACAAAGGCGCGCGCGATTAGCCGCACCCCGACGCCGGCGTTGCGGTAGATTAGATGGCAGACAGGTAAAACTTGATTGTGGTGCTTCTTCGTCGTTTCTGGTTCGCCTCTGTCGTTCGTTTTCGATTTCTTTTTCCCGTATGATTGTCGAATAGTGTTATGGTAGGTACTGAGTCCCTGCAGTCTTCGGTGTCTCACATTATCCGTGGTGTCGGCACATGGCACCCACCTCATCCCGTGCTGACGGTTTCCGACTGAGGATGGGGATCTTATCTGGCGGACAAGGCGGTGCTCCACCCTCTCCCAGAAGAGGGCCCTTTCCCGGGAGAGGTGAAACGAACACACAGACGGTCGTGGCACGACGTACGTACGGTGCACGTCGCTGGCCAGCGCCGTAAGAAAAGAATATGTAGCAGGGCCCTCGTGAAGGGGATGCGCTTGACGCTGCCAAATGAGTACAAGACGTGCCTGCTAAACAGAGACAGAACGAACACCGGTTTGACATTCCAAGGACGCGTAATAGTGTCGAGATGCCGACGACTGAATGCGTAATGGACGACGGGCAGCACGTGCGGGTGCAATAAGCGAATGGGTAGACATGCAACTCTTTGGGAACTACAAATACTGTCTCACCCGAAATAATGCTAAAATGTTTTCAAGTTCAAAACGGCGAGGGCTCCCCGATGACAAAAGTGCAATAACTGTCTCTACGAAAAAATATCCGCGGGACGGCTGAAAATGAAGGCTGGGCTGCCAGGGCAACTCTTTACTCAAGTACGGCCACTGCCACAGACACGAGATGGCTGCCAAAGGCGAGTATAACAGGCATGTCCTAGGGGAGTTATTGGAACCTACAGTATTACACAAAGCAAGCATCAAGTGTCCTGAGATCAGGACATCAATCGATGGAGCTCCGAACTACCGGCTATGCTTCACGCCTCCAGTTCAGCCCTTGCCGGTTCAATTTCTTGGGACGGCATCCTCGGAAGTATGAAAGCCACCATCTAGTTTCGAAATACAAGCCGGTTATCAACGGTTAAAGCTGGGGTCAATAGTTAGGGGAAAATAAACACACTGACCGTAAAAGTACTCGAGTGCCGCTCCGTTCATAGAAAGGCGGTTCGGTTTCAAATGCGCAACAGGCAGTCATCCGCAAAAACGGAGTTCTCATGGGAGCGAGATCCATGTCACCAGCGTGACATAGCCAGGACAAACAGAAGATAGCGAAAGTGAACACTAACAAAAGAGTGAGGGAAGGAGAAGAAGTGGAAAAGTAAGGGAGAGAGAGAGAGAGATATAGAGGAAAAAGTGGACCCTTACGTAACCACGCCCATTGCAACTACATCCGTCGCCTCTGGCCCCGCCTGAAAACCACGCGTTTAACAGGTTGCTGCATCTGTTTTCATTACACATTATATCTTAGTGCTATGTCAAGTAAAACTTTGCACTGATTTGTTCGCCAAAATTCTATATCTTCTCTGTGCTATGTTTCGATCTAAATTCTTCTTTAGGGCTCTAGTTTTAGACGATATTTCATGTGAAAAGTTAAGTCGTTTCGATTAAAATAACCTGATAAAGGTAAACCTTTTTTTTATGATCCATGTCTAGTTTGACATCAACGCGGTGCCTGGATATCCTCGTTTTAATTACATATGGTGGCATGTAACCTTTTCACAGAGAACTTGAAGGACCAACGGTGTTGCTTTTTTCTAGACTAACAGATAGCCGCGTCATCGCTACACCACCATCAATAAGAAACTAGAAAGGCTTTGCAGCAATCAAGACGTTATCGAACACGCCTTGACAAGAATCGAATTTGTGTCAGTAGGATTAGAAGCTGAAGCAGGCATCTCGTAACAGTCCTACTGCTTAAACTGCAGTTATGTGTGTGTTTTCATTTGTCATAACAAACGGAACACTTTCCTTAGGCAATATTGCTATGTTGAATGCTGCACGACTGAAGTAATAGGGCTTACGTTAAGCTCTAGTTTAAAAAGGTGGGCAATAGTTGAACTCTAATGTTAACGGGAGGCAAGCCAAAATGCTCTTTTCACTTTCTAGAAAGACATTTCAAGGTCAGGTATGTAGAATTGAATCGCTAAGACATTAACAATAATAGTCTTGATTAACATAATGGAAACTCGAAACCCACATGGCCGAGCATTAAACCATATTGTACTTGTAAAGAATAGGATGTTTCGCCTGCAAGCTTGAAAAGTACGGTATAAGACCGTGGAAACTAGTGGGTCGCGTGGCAGAAAACCGTAAGAGCAAAAGACGGCACACATAAACATTGCAGGTAGGATTCACGTAAGATGGACCAACGTAAGGTTTTGCTACAGCTTTCCTCTAGGAATCCAAACCTCGGAAATAAGCTCTTCACACCTAGAGTAAACTAGAGATTACCATATTCTGAGTTCGCATTCGAAACCGATGTGATTTTGAGTCGTCGGAAAAACACGTCAACTTTTAGCTCCCATTGATGCCCAGCTCAAGCAATTATGAATTTCACTCAATTTTAATTATAAGCCAAAATGAGATCAAAGAAAAAAATGCCAGAATAAACCAAAATATATCATTTTGTATGTGCACATTTCATATCACCCACTTATGGAGAAATACATACCTACAGAAATGAGCTTGGAGAGATGAGAGATAATAGTGGTATAAGGACAATTATCATGACGAGATGTGGTTTGAAGAAGAGATGCTATAGCAACGCGTTAGCTTGTGAGGATTACAACATTTGCGACGAGGATCTGGACTAAGAGTTTGATTTCCACTTTGTTCGCGGGGGAAAGGGTCCCAAAAAGCCTTACCTAACCCAAGCCTTTTTCAGATACGATTGTTTTGAGGATTACCTGCACAGTATTGGCAAGGCGTCAAACTGAATGTGTGACTTGTGCGACGATAAGTACCGTACACTTATAGATGCAGCCATTTCCAAAAAGCTCGCGACGACGTTTTCCAAGGCCTAAGAATGCGAGAGTCGAGGCTGGAGAACATGGTGGTTAACATGTTGTAAAGGAAGGCAAAGTGGAACCTGATTGAGGAGCACTCGTCAAGCAATTCTTCAAAACATCAAAAGAAAAAAGGCCGTGAAAACGCTGCCAGCAGAGAAAGGTGGCCCAAACCGAGCGTCTTGGAACACTAACCGAGAGGCCACCATCCCAGCTTGTCCAGAAACGGCTAGATAAAACAGCTTCATAAAGAAGGAGAGTTTGGAATTCTACTTTTTCTCCAACTAGGGTTTATAGGATGTGACACGCATGGCCCCTATTGTGGCTCCTTTTGATAGGTCAACCAGGCGGCTAAATCACGGAAAGGAACGGAAACGCTAGATAAAGAGCGTGACACAGCAGTCCGGTAGACGAGTTCACACGGTTATATCACATCTTGGGCTGTCATAAAAAGCAAGACAAAATGAAGAGGAGGTTCTCATTAAGAAGATAATTATGCAAGAGTGTTTAACAAAAATAAAATTGCATGGAAAAGTTTCCGTCAACAAAGATATAATATAAAATTCTTCGTCACAAAAAAGTGTTGGGTTCTATTCCTTTCAGAGATATGAAGTAATGCAAATGCAGTCCCAAATCTCTTGAGAAAAAGGATTGCGGATTACTTTCATTACCGGTGTGATTTCTATATTGCAGCTTTCCTATCAAAGTCAATAGTATAATTAATTGACCCAAGTGTTTACGTGTGCGATCGTTAGTACAGTATGCGTTGTGTAACATGCTGAAGTTTTCAGTAGGCTAGATTTTAGAGAACCAGGCACCGTATTTACGATCGTAGAGCTTCGTTTATTTAGGTTTCTGTAAATTGAACGTGCTTAGCAGAATTGTCAAAGAATTCTAGCTCAGAGCGTATGGTCTTTCAGAGGAATTTCAAGCGAGAATCCTGGCTGCTCACATACTGGATCCACGTCACGTTCAACGGCCGGCCTGTCTAAACGGATGGGTACTCGTAGGGGCCCATTACTAACGGTTGCATACGTGCATGTACACACACACACTGGCCCATGGGCGCTGACAAAGACGTCACGTCCTAATGTTTCACACGCATACCGTTTCAGCTGCGTGCGGTTAGGGAATTTTCTACTGTCCGTCTGTTTCCTTCTATCAATGGAGACGTCCCACAAGAATGGACGGACGCTGCCACACAAAAAGTGAGACGATAGTAGTAGTGAAGTGGCCAAGATATGTGTATAGATGTAGAATACTGTGTGTTGGAAAAGTCTTTTAGTTGTTTGCTGTAGCATCGACACAAATAGCTAATAGCCAGCCCATGTGCAGTGCCTCAGCCCACAATGGGACCTACTGTGTTAAGCCGAACGCTCATCTATTCACTATTAGGTGTATAATTAGAACAGCTAAACACTAGCCACGCTCATCAGCTTGCTGACTTAGAGTGCATAGATCGTTAAGCTAACTCTCAGAGGTACGTCATAATATATGGAGAGTTAAGTATTTGTTCTCTCACAAACGATCAACTTCGCAAAAATGAAGCATGCTTCGTTATCAGTGCAACGAATGGTTGTTCAGATCATTACGTTCGTATGCTGTGAATATCGTGAGGATGATTCATCAAGGGCAGGGTATTTTACAGCACTGAAATAAAAGATAGCTTAAAGAATTACATTCTTAGACGGACAAGCTACACAGCCGTGCAGCGCAAATTACGATGTCTCATTAAATTAACCGCTTTTGTTGGGATGGGAGATATAACATTTGACAGGCCGCTGGCATAGCGAATACAATTGCATTGATCATGCTACTTAACCCTCGTGTATAGTAAGAAGATTCCTTGGGCTAGAACTGAAGTTACTCAGTATCAGTGCCTTGCTTCTTGAGTTGGTTGATATGCATACAGCTTTTTGACGGTTATTAGTGGTTCTTAATTGGCTATAGAGTCCTGTGGCATTAACAGTAGCAAATCGGTGTCCTGTGAATGCCACTAACTTATTTCAACAATAGCAAAAATAGCATGTTCTCAAAAGTTTGGGTACAAGACCTATACGAAACGATTTTCGCAGAACTTTAAAGGTTCTGACAAACATTTATGCAAAGGGTTTGTCACATGGTCGCACAAATCGCCTTAAAAAGTCGATATTCCTTTTGCAGCCTCGTGTGAGCTTTTCAAGAATATTGTCTTTAGCACCACACTGACGCGCGATTTTAGTAAGGAGTTACAGCAACTAAGCTGACGTTTGAATCCTAGCCAAGCGGATATGCTGTGGCTATGCTCTACAATGTTGTAATGCTGCCGTGTTCGCCAGACTGTCGCAGAGTGAGTCCATCCTGGCCGCTCTCAAGCCAAGCATAAAATCGGCGTTTACCCTGGCTTTGAAAACCGGTCCTTCTCGAATCCTCTCCCCAAGGGGAAGCATATCAAAAATGGCTAACCGTGATCAGAATCTAATTTGACAACTTAGGCCTCCACCAACGCTACTAAGGGCGAAAAGGTGTTACACATTATCAACTGATTTGAGCACTATTTCCTAACAAAGTCGATAGAAGTACATATACAAGCATAGTCAAGCGGCTGTCGTGGTCATATCGGAATAACCAGGATTTATGCTTCGTCCTAAACTGGATCTAATTAATCTAGTCTTATAATACAGCCTTTGCAAGCTCATAAATGGCTCCACGTTCGAGCCTAGTGTGCATGGCGTAAAATGAGTGTTGACGCATCACTAATTAAAAAAGAAAAAAATTGATACAACTTTCTGAAACTCATAATACGGTGTTAGGCATCAGTGCCCAAATTATAACTCAATCTCTATCATCTGTGATAATTCTTCTTATTTCACCGGCAGACTTTTGATAGAGTTAAACAGCAGACTTATTCAAGGGAATGCCATTACATAATGCTTGAGTTTTTATCAAAAATAATAGTACAAGAGCATAAGAATGGCAATTAAGATCTAACGTTATTCATGATAACACACCATTCTATCGTTGACAGTAAGCGAGAAAATATTGATTATATGACAAACAAAAATCATTCTTTTAAATGCGTGTTGTCGCTTACTGCAGTGCAAACAAATATCCACATTAGAAGAAGGAGTAGATGTAATTATAATCTTTTGGAAATATTTAATACGTCTGAAATTGGTCCTTCCGCCTCTTTTCCACAGAAGCTCGGCTAGCATACTTTTGAATAACTAATGTTTTCCAAACCACAACGATAACCTCCTCCACACATAGATATCCCATAATAACGAATAGTAATTAGTAGAGCTTGTTCTGACTGGTTGCTCGAACGGACGCAACAACCGCGTAGCATTTGGTTGAGAGAATCCCAAGATGTATCTACAAGGTGTGTCTCATGCGTCTTCAGCCCCAAACACGTAACAGTCGATAATAGAGATAGTAATTCACCGTGTAGTCGAAGTGGATCAAGATGAACTACTTTGCGAATGAAATAGTGTTAGGCAAGTTTTGCTTGCAGTTACGGCAAGTTAAAGCTTTCAAAGGTTTTTATAACAATATCGTAATGAACGCTGTCGCATATAGAAATAGACTACCAATAGGCGGTTGTAAAAAATAGTGGTGTATCATCACCATAGGTGTCAAGCTTGCAAACTCTTATGCCGCCTCAAATAGAATAACATTTAACGGCCGAAATTTAAGTATTGTTGATCGGATTAGCCCAAAATATACAGCCAGTTTTTTGACCGAGAGTTTCTGCTACAAGTGCGCGAGCGCTAATTCAGTAAAAGGAAATATCGAAAAACTAAACTGGCGACACGATTGGGATTCCATCGAAAAAAACTATCTTTGCAATCTAACTATAACAAATTTCTCAAAAACCCTAAGCCCCTGATCGATTAGTGAAGCCGGCCTGTAGTTTGATGGGAACTTACAATATATTTCATTGTCAAAAAGAAGACTACTTACCCTTCTTTAAATTTACCGGGGAAAATCCTAAAACGCAGTGACAGATTGATTGGGTGGGCAAGTGATCGGTGGAGAAAAGATTATAAACCGACTCGGGACCTTAGTGATGCCAGGGACCGAAGAAACCTTTGTCGATTTCAACATAGTCTGAATTTAGGGTACTGTTACCTCGGACGTACGTCTCAGAAAGTAAATATTCGACTCTCAGAAGAGCATGTAAACTCCAATAAGGGTCGGATGTCCTCAACAAAATTGGTCAATAAACGTGCAATACCTGGGGCTGTCCCCTTTTGTAGCACTGAACCGTTAATTATCTAACGATCTTCTAGCGGTCGAGGTACTTAGTGATATCTACGTAGACTACAATAGTGGGCGGTTTTAGGTTGCTGAACGCATAGCTTTACGTGCCGACGATACAATTTATTGACACCCGGTCTCCGGCGGTGAAGGCCAGACAGGCGTGAACATTTTTGTAGCGGTTAACGTTGATGTGTCGCCACAATCGAGAAGCTTATATCCTGTTTTATTAGCAGCATCGAGCTGAAAGAGTCAAAAACAGACCAACCTCAGTCGCATCAAATATACTGAGCCAGCCTGCTTGCCCAGCGCAATCACCCATAAATTACTAATTCTATCCCAGTTTTGTCGCCTAAAAAATACTGGTGTGACAAGTAGGACATTCCTTGAACAAGTGGAAGTTCTGCCCGTGATAGTAATAAAAACTGGATAATAATCTGAGTACAAAGTTGTTCGTTAAAGTGGAGCGGACAGGCCAAGAAAACATCACACTTTAACGGTCATAATCTATGCAGTTAGCAGAGAAGGGACATAGTTTTATCAATGATGTGGTAGACGTTTTTTGCAGGAAGGATTTTTATGTAACTTTAATGAGAGCGCAGCATCAAAATTGATGTTGGCGTCCCCATCAAAATACAGGAAAGCGCCGTGTCCTTCAGAAGGGTATCGTCCAATAAACACATCCAGCAAGGTACTCATTGAGAACAAATTACATGAGTATAAACCCATGAGGTTACACTCAAAACCATACTTTTGCAGTGAAACTCGAAGCCTGATCATTACCGTCATCACTACCCATCGCTGCTGAGGCCATGATAGAATACCCGTTATGAACATAAATTTCCAATTGCCCTTTGCTTTCTTATTGGCGCGACTCAAAACTACTGGGTACCCTAACTTTTGGCTTATGGAGTTCCACTGTGCAAAACTTGGAGTTCCTATTCCAGCTATGGATTTTTCGTAACATTAATGGGGCCAAGGGGTTATATATTATTAATATAGTCAATTATTATTATTATTATTATTATTATTATTATTATTATTATTATTATTATTATTATTATTATGATACAGTGAGTACCGACAACAATGGTCCTAAATACAAATTCAGAGAAGGTTAACCCTATTAGCGCATGAACGACCAAAGAACCAGATTTAACTGCGTCTTGCCTGCCGAAAGGCAAATAAAAAATATCATTCTGGTTGAATCTATTCACGGATCCCATTCTTGAGCTGGAGTGCCTCCCTTTCCCTCAGATCGGGCTTTTTCTTACACTGAGGTGCCCTCAACAATATTAATCCTTCTTAATTATTCTGGGAAAGTAAACTTCTATTTTTTGTCGTCAGGGCATATTTGTGACAAGCAGTTGAACTGCACCAGTATAAGATCGTGTTGGCAGAGTAGATGGTTTGTCAAAGATTTCGGCAAATGTGTGTTCAAAGCACGGCGGCGCACTGAAAACCTCACCGTGCTAGCGTGCGGGTGCTTCGCTCCAAGTTGCATAGACGGCTTTTCATGCAAGCTTTGCGCTTTTCAGTTTTATAGGCCCTAATCGGCTTGAAGATGATGCGAACGAGAGCCCATGCAGCCGACACAATCGGTCGCTACCAGTTAACTCTTGCATACCCAGCTCCACCACAGTTTTTGCGTGGCATTTGGTTTCTGCAGCAGATTATGTGACCGAGTTTCTGGCATTTGAAATAGGCCATTGAAGCCTTTGCATATAGGGCGCTGGGACTGTAGAAAATTGTAATACCACTTTATCCATAAGGTATGTCTAACTGTCCTCTTTTTCTTTTCGGTCACGTTCAAAATGCTTAAAAATAGTCACGGTGACGGCTCCAGGATGTTTTATAGCTTCAAGAGTTTCAGTGTCTATGAAATTTTTGTTAATTCGTGTAATCCGAGCCTAATTTTTTTTAGTTCGCCGCACTTTGTGATGACGAGATTGTTCACAATTAGCCCTTAAGACATTCAGTGTGTTGCGCGTACAGTGTTTAAATTACTTTCAGCGCTGATCTGATGGCTACATTTAGCGACAGCTTTTTCGTTACCACTGCCACCTCTCGTGCAAATCTGTTTCTTCTTCATGGAATTTTCTCGAACCCCGCCATTGGCTAAAGCCGTCTTATTTCTCGTTGTCATCGCAAACGGAGCATTTTTCTCTACATTGAGGCTCAACTGACTCTGTGCCGTGCAGAGGGAAACAAATATTTTCAACAATAATATTGCCGCAGAGTTAATTATGATAGAGTGCTGAGAACGGACCTGGCTACGCTCGTCGTTCAAACACAAATTCCTTTTACAGATAAATCCGTCGAAACTATAAGAATGGTATAAAAAATTTACGTCAAACATTTTGCACCACGATAAGCCTTTATTTCAGCAAACGCACGATATTAAGATGTTTGTGTCGGTTCAGCACAAAACCAAGCTTCTGTTTTTCAACGCCTATAAAATCCGGCTTACTACGGTTTACACACAACCGCAACGTTCTAGATGGAAATTAGATCAATAGTGTTAAGAATCGTGATGCTACTAACTCAATGCATCATTTGTGGTAAATAATAGTAAAGCGAGTAAAGCTTGATTGTGTCAATATGTTTAATGAATCCTTTCCCATTTCTTACGTACGTAGGAGTTTATGATATGGCGTTCTAATTCAAGGAGTTTTGCCTTCAACCATCGCATGTATCTCAGGTAGACGCTTGTTTCAATATTGCTGTATCACCGCTTGCAGTCTTTTAACCGTAAAGGCATGGCGTAACCTGTCAAAAGAAAGAAGATTCTATTTCTGATGGAAGGGTGAACGTCTAACGCTCATCTCAGAAACGTATGTGCTTTTTAAGTCAAATGGTTAAAGAGCTAAACCAATGAAAGCAATATTACATTTGCGAACCACGGACGTCGCATTATTCCTTTCCGCCACTCCTTTGTGTCGGGAGGAATTACAATCATTGAAAGACAATAGAGAGTTTAACTCATACATCGGCTGACATTTTTCCAGCTTATTCGTATCGGCACAACCCTGTGAGCCCCCAGCACAAGCCCGAACCCATCAACTGAGTATTCAATACAAATACTTCTTTATATAGTTTCGACTAGTATACACAAAAAGCGTAAGCTATTTGCACACGTTAATCCATTCACAAAATGAATTTCTAATTGATGTGGCTCTAAGTTTCCATTCGTGATTACTCAATCCTCATGATGACATGCAAAAAGTATTCTCCGGTTGTTAACATTTTAAACTCAATGTGCGGAACAGGATTCTAGGTCTCTGCATGAGCTTAACTTCTGTCACCTTCCTTGTTCCCTCACTATACAGCGGACTTTTTTTCGCCAGGTAATTCATGGATGTGCCGACGGTTCCTGCGTATATTTACGGCTCTCCGATTTGCCTGAGCTGCTTCGCTTCAGTTTGCTGTATTTATTTCGGGCGGAACTGGTCGCCAGCCTCCGTTCGCACCTTCATCCTCTTTAGTTAGCTTCTCGTCATTATCCGACGATATGTACAACTCCTTTCGACTCATGGCTGCTTCTTCCGCTGTACGTTCCCTCACCAGCGGTTACATCGAACTGGCCGTTTGTGGGCAACGGCCAAGCTGGATTGCCTCTCTCCCGTTTTCTCGTTGTCTTACCCTTTCGTGCTCAGCTGAGCTTCTGACAGCTGGATGGTCACGAACGTTTGCGTGCCGCTTCTGGCGACGATTAGCCCGGTTCTAACTTTTCCTTCCTCCGATCTAACGTCTCTCGCATTTGAGCATCTGCTGACTTCCCTCCGTAGACACTCGCTGGTTAATGTCAGCGGCCTCGTGGAATCACATTCAAGTGCCTACCAGCTAGGCGAGCAATACATTGCGTAGCTAGAACAGGAGATGACTGAACGGAAGGCAGAGAGCTTGCACATAATGCCGGCAGATGGGTCGGAATAATTGTGTGCAGCAGCGGGGGGATCCTGATGCGTTCGGTTGAGTACCAGTTGGCCCCTGACAGTTGGGTTAGCAACATGTGTAAGCATGACGTAGGCGCATGGTTAGCCGCAAATGCCCGAAGTGTGGCAGACTTTGACGGCAAAAAAAAAGGGAGTTACTGGTGATCACAAAGCGTATCTGGTCGAGCGCGAATATATTTGCATTCTTATAGTACTACGTGATCTTCTTACATAAACGTATGAGAGTGAGGTTGATCGAAGCGGATGTGTGTCGTTTAGTTTCAAAGAGGTTAATTGAGCACATCAGAACTACAGGCTGCAGTACTTGTTGTAATGTGACAGCGATTGTCCATTTAGTTTTACGGTCACTTGAGTTGTATAAAGTTGCTTTTATATAAACTTGTGAATTTCATGAATGAATGACTGATACTCTGAAGATATTAATACGTTTTCTATAAACATCTAGTCTGCTAACCGTGTCTACGAACCTTATCATAGGAAGAATGTACGTGAATTTACTTTAAAAATCTCAAATTCATAGTAACCATATTATATCGGATAGCAATAACACTATCTGAACGAAAATTTTACTTCGCCGATTCCTGTTGCTCAGTTCTCTAGGCATAATGTTGTAAGAATGGTGGCGTGCATGCGCCCTTATTTGTGTAATCTTGCTCTACTATCGCTTAAAAATGATCCAAACCTTTGTATAGGACACAAATTTTACGGAAGCTTTGAATAGCCCAAACATGTCCTCCCTCCACAATGGCGTACGTATTAGTAAGCCAGTGTGCACGGGACTGTCTTCAAGCGTCAGAAGCGGCACACAATGGCTGAAACTATAATGGAAACAATCCACCAGTGTTAGTATGGCGGATTTTTTTCTTATTATCTGATATTCATTCAGTTTTACAACAACATACATTGACCTGTACAGTCGATGAGCCAAACGGCGTCTTGGTGAGTAAAAGCAAGGACGTACAAATATTATTATGGGAAGTTTGTGATACCTAAGTAGGTTTCAATAAAAAAAACACGGGCTGCATACTAGTTCTTCGTATGAAACTTAGTATAGGGAGTAAAGAAAAAGGTTGGACAGGCAACGAATTGAATAGGGAGCAGTTTGAATTGAATATGCATTTGTTACAGGGGTAAATAGGGGTTTAGAATTCAGTTCCACCATTGTGCTATCGTTGAATTACCGGGACCAACAAGGACGAGTAAAGACCTGACCTTTCTGGAAGCTGACTCCAAAAATAGGAAAGACTGTGATGTCTTTAAAAATACATGCGTGTGCGTCTAGAAAAGTGTACTGATAGGGCAAAGCCAACGCCTTTGCAGCTGCCCAGGCATTGGAAGGACTGCCCTGCGTTACTCCTTGTCTGGCTTCACGCGGCTGGAGAGAAAATCTAAGGACCCAGAAACGGGGTACAGAGGGGGTCACGTTGCTCACCCTGATACTCCCGTCCAAATCGGTACACGGATCACGTCAACGGCAAAGAAAAGACGAACACGAAGAAACCGATGGGAACGAGAAAGCGAGAAAAAGGAGGGCATAGACACGCATAGCTACATATACATGGAGAAGAACGGAGGAAAGAGGACGCTCAAGCGAGACGAAAAAGAGCACAGAAGCAAGAAATACGCCACCTTCGTGGCTGCCTTGTGCTTCTACTGAGCAGGCCTTGTTGAATATTGTCAACGGAGGCAATCGTGATCATGCAGAGCACGGAAGAAAAAGACAGCAAGGTTGGGCATTTAGCTATAACGCAATGGGGAGAAGACACCGTATTGCGAAAACAAGAAATTGCAAATTTCATTAAACCTGACACAGAAACACGACATAAAAAATTGAATGGAAAATATAATAACAATGAAATAGTAGTAACAAGAACGGACTACATAGCTATTTAGTGTTTTTTTTAGAGTTAGCAGCATAATTATACCCAACAAAACCTGATTGTGCTTGTTCAGCACATTTGCAAGCAAAAAATAACTGCGCAATGGTGCTCTTAAATAATGAGACATTTAGGTTTCGCTCGTTTAGACGGTGCTCTTAGATTTTGACACATTTAAGGTCAGCTATACAGATTGACTTGTTAATGAGCAAAGCAACGATGTAGAGATATTTAACGAGCCACAATGCAGGAAGCCACGATTGAAGAAAAGAAGCTGATAATCTATCTTATAATTAATAAAGTACCCCTAATCTACAAAAAACTGTGATTTTGTCGGTGCCATACAAAGCAACTAAAGAAAATATGCAGTCTAAAAGCACGTTTTAACATTAAAGTAGCGTATACCATTGTAAAGTGTTTGACTTACGACTGAAACATATACGGGAGTTCTTTCACAACGAATGGATTCCACAGAGGTCATTACATCTACTAGAAGAAACACTTGAAAACATCTAAACTTTCTGTCGCTAGCTATTACGTAGCTTAGGTTCAGCATGAGAATCTGCATGGCCTAATTACGTATTTGCTAATATTAAAACACTCCAGCGCTATCGCCTTAATATTAGGCCCATTCCCTGTGGCACGGCGGCACAAAATCGAAGTGACTCTGTCCAAGATTAGCGTTATACTGATTTAATATTGACAATTCACACTGCAACTTTTCTAGTATATAGTAGACTATCTATTCTTCGTACCTGAGTTCTAAATCTATTCTTCGTACTAAATTTAAATGCGTTCTCTCGAATCAATTTTGGCGGTCTGGCACAGAAAAGTTTGAGAAAGATCCTATTTGGAATTTCCAGAGATGATACAATTTAATCAAGATTGGAGCATCTTTGTCTATCAGCGTCTATTTGAATAATCTCTGCTGAACCACAAAAGTTTTTGAATGAATATCACTAATTTAAATTTAACTGTCCATTTGCACGAGCGGCCCCTAGAGACTGGCCTAATACAATGGCGTATGTGGCTATGTACAAGTGTGTTCATCCTTTTTGGGAGTATATTTGATGATGAGATTCAGAGCCAGGCTAGTTTTGCAATAGATGAAATAATGCGTATTGATTGGAAGCACCATCAAAGTTGGCAGCGACTCTATAAGCCTATCACAGTTCTCGCTAACGACTACGCTTGATCAATAAATTGATATGAAGGAAGATGGTAAATCTAAATGAGCCTTTAACTTGACGGGCGCCAATCTAAAGGTACCTAGAAGGCGGGATAAACTATTGGTCACTTCCAAGGTATAGCAAGGTAGGACGTGATAGATACCATACACTGGATATTATTTTACACATCTTAAACAATATACATGATTTGTAAGACATTCAGGATCGTAACAATTTTACTTCCAGCCAAGCCCTAACAAGCCAGGCCAGCAAATAAACAATGCAAACGGGTGCCTTACGTGAACGCTATTCAACGTTCCAATTCGGGTAGAATTATGCACGATTATCTGAGCACGATGTATGCTACAACAATCAAAGTATTCGCACCTTTGAAGCAAGCTAAATGAACAGGCTACGTAAATTATTCTACCTTTTGTGGATTCCATTAAGGAAAATTAGAATATGACAACGTGTGTTGTATATAAAATAAGTTTTGTTCATGCGAATTGGTCTCTTCCTCAGTAACAGATAAATTCGACCCTTGCTTATCTCATATCGTCTACATCCTGCGGTTAAGCCAATGACAATAGTCTCCCAGAATACCAGCAGGTAGAAACCAAATTCACCACCAGATCTGGCATAAAAATCAATATACTAAACGAAGGGTAAAATGTGTCGAAACTCGATTTCGTGGCATTTCTTATACACGCTAAAGTTTCGCTATCGCTTCGCCCAAGACGACATGTCTTACTGGTTCTTATCAGGTGTCAGAGCTGCAAAATTACATTTTTTGGTTGGATTTCATTTTATCTAATAGAGTTAAGACAGTGTTAAGAACAGTGGAGACATCGAAGGAGGGTAAATGTTCATAAAATCATTTGTGGTTAAGATGTTTCAAACATCGTTTTATTGGAAATTTTAAGTAGTCAAGATTTTTATAACATTATTTAGTGTGTATATATATATATATATATATATATATATATATATAT
>MNPL01003009.1:0-58205 GCA_002081605.1 Tropilaelaps mercedesae
TATATATATATATATATATATATATATATATACGCATTATATTCTATCCCAGATACAATACTCTCTATTTCGTTTGTCCAGAGTTTAAGGTTTCCACTACTGCACAAAAAAGAGTATTTTTGTTCGTTATTCAGATAAACTACCTGGAGATTCGTTACCCGGATACATTCTTTAGAGGCTCCTCCTCTAGAGATCTAGGGTAGGCGAGTGAAATGGTAGTTTTTTTGTTAGTCATTGTCAAAGTTGCGTTGTTTGTTCCAATCATTTTCTTGTGTCTTGTTGTATTGATGATTTGTTGCTTTGATGTATTGATGACTCTAAAGAGACACAATAGTGGCCCTGTAATTTACCCCTGGTCTCTGAAGCTTGACGTAATGCGTGTTGTTGTTGTCGTTAGTGTTCTCTCGATGGATGCTGATGCCCAGTGGAATGCACACCAAGCCGCGCCTTCGTCTTACGATAAGCATTTGCGGTAAGGAGTCGCTCACCTGCGTCAAATTCATTTGTGTAGCATGGCTTTCTCAGTAGATACGCAGCTCATTGCTGATGCTTTACAGTTACATCCCAGGGATGTTTCGACGGATGTCATATTTGAGTTAAGAGTTTTCCTTGGTTTTTGAATATGTGATTTTCATTGGACACATAGATATAAGATGCTGTTATATGCACCGTTCAAGCAAGGTATCAGACTTGGCGAAAATTGCAAAATAGTTTGGCCCAAGTGAAAGCCTGTAGCGAATCTCAACTTGCTCGAATCTTGCTTGAGAAATGGTCGCCAGTGATTTCTGTCTGTTACAACACATACAGCTATTTATGTAAGCATAACCAGTTATTTCCGTATCGCAACCACAACTTCTGTTGCAACTCGGTAGCATTTTCGACCTATTATTCATTATGTACAGCCACGCACTCAGCGTTTTACACACACGCACAAGACACACATAGGTAATTTAAATGTGAAATTGTGGTTGCCCCGTCAAACTAACGCCAACCATATATATATATATATATATATATATATATATAGCCAAGGAGCGCACTACTTCGCGAGCTCGCGCATTACATTCTTCCTTTCCACGTACTTTATGTGCTCATTTACGTACAAGCGCTCATCCATCCATACATACATACATACATAGCTCTTCTTTCCAGCCCAACGCAGTCGATATATCAGCGATGATAGGATTCTCTATTGCCGTACTTGCATTTATTCGATTTTAAGCATATCCACTCCAACGGGTATCCGTAAACCCGTGCACTACGGCCCCCATAGCTCCGCTCCATCTTGCACCATGCTTGTCGTTTCACCATTTACTTGTCTAACATTGTTGTGTACATTTTTGCATGTATACACAAAAGAAGACATTCCAACGAAGAGGCAATCTATCAGAAAACGATATTTCACTGAAATAATTGACATATTTCATTGTTATTTTTGGAGAAATGTCACTTTGTATGTCTGCTTAGCCTTGCAGAATAATCACAAGTAAACATGCTATAATACATGTAAATGTCTAACGTTGTTCTTCCCGAACGATCGCTTCAGGCTCATTGAGCGTAAGGAATAACTTTATTATACCGTAATTAATGTTTATCATCTTGTCATTTATTTGCATTCCTCTTTGTATTACCACTGGCACATGTAAAGCGTTAATGAAAGCTGTACTGGAGTATTTCCTGTCTAGCTGGCGGAGGCGCAAGATGGACCAGTTGCCTAGACGCTCCAACCCCCATGGCGGTTGCAATGATCCCAGCGCCAAGTGCTGTTGAAGGTGTGGACCCCTGTGTCGTGTGTTGCGTCTCCTTGTGACGACGTAGATCGACCTTCCTCTGAAAGGCTCTACCGCAAATGTCGCAGGCGAACGGCTTGAACCCAGTGTGTTTCCGACTGTGCGTAATCAGATTCGATGATTGGCTGAATGCCTTCCCGCAAACAGCGCACTTATGCGGCTTCTCGCCTGTAGGATGAAAACACATGTAAAATAGTCATGTTAATCACAGATCATTATCCATAACCAAACTTATTTTCTTTATTTATTGCAATAGTTAAGCCAAACCGCTACAGCCTTACCGGCCTAGAAAGACTTTATTTAAGTGTTAGACGTTAGAAAGACGTTATTTTACTGTTGGATTGAAGAAAATAAATGGTAGCGATTACCTATCCGATTCAAATTTCTGCTCCTGATTAAAAATCATTTGTTCAATCTTGGTATGCTTGGCTTAAGTTTCCTTGAGCCAAAGAAAAAATGGGTGGCATAGAGTATATTCAAAGCCACAAAGTATAGTTGATTCATCCAAATAAAAGCATAAGCCTTACAGTGTCTTCAATTTTAGTCACTCGTTCCTTGGCCATTCAGGTACCAGGATTTCTGTCTTTTCACACTTAAGAGTTAATTCAATTGTTCCTCATATTAAGCGTTAGATCTTCGCTCTATCCCGCTTCCAGCTTTTTTATCTTCTTCCCATGACCCACTCTCTTCCTAAAGAATCTACACATACAAACATACATCCACGTCCTTTTCTCCGTTTTTTACTTCGCTTGCCTCTTTATTGCTTACATAACAGCGGTTTCTTCGTCGGTGCTTAGCCGGTGTCAGTTTTAAAGAGAACAACGAGCGAAAAATGAGTCCAATTCCATCGTTCGCTAGCCTCGTCATTGTGCTCTATTAGATGGACAGCGGTGAGTTGGTAGGAAGGCATGAGAGGTCCTCCGATGCGCTAGGAGTTAAAGTAAGCAAAGTAGGAGAAGGCACAGGGAGCGTGGTGGTGTTAATTCGATGAAGTCAGTGAAGACGGCGGCCAGCGTAGCAGCATAGCACGCCAGCGGAACACAGCGGCCAGAAGAGTCCCTATCTCCATCTCCTTGCTAACATAACCTCCGCCCAGCCTTCGTACTCTTCGCGGACCAAGCATATAGGCAGGCGCCTGCCTGCCTGCCTCGCTGCTTCAGTGCTGAATGGATGATGTATGGTTAGGGTGAGCAGAGCGCAAGCGCACGAGAAGAGCCTATAGGAACGACCGCGGTGGGGCTTGCCCGCTTCCACAGGAGCTTCAAGAAGGGAAAAACTGGCGTATGACATTAGAAGCATAGGAAGTACTGCGAACAACTTTTTCAATCAAAATTCCTCAACCGCTCCAGTTTGCTCGGCTTATTCGTTCACCCGCAGCGGTCCTGGTTTTGAGAAGGTCGATTTATGGCTACGGCGCACCAGCCATCGTCCTCATCTTCTTCATCAGGCAACTCCCGCCATAAAGACACCAGTCAACAAAATAATGGCTACCAATTTAGTCACTAACTCTTGCTACAACTCCAGCCAAGCATTCTCAGCCTTATCCTTAAGATAGTTTCCGACATTTCCGGTTAACATAAGCCCGTTCCAACTACAACATCCCAAAATTAGACACCCAACTTTCCTTGGTCGGCATAGTTGACTACTGCAATCTCAAATCCTTTACGGCCCACAGCATTCAAATTGGACAAATCTTGCAAAAGTACTATTGTAAGAGAGATCTTAAGCAACGATAGTGTATTCACCTTAATGTTAAACAATTTCGACATGTTTCAAGCTAATTAAGCATCTAGGTAGCAACAGGTTCATGTCTCACATCTAGTAGCAAATAGCTCATCGTCTCTTCCTAGGCTTTGGCCATTGAAGCATCGAAGATCCATCAGCGGTTTGACGTCCATTTGGTTCTAAATCCTTACTTTTTTAAAACTTTTAGCGCCTTTTTGAATGTTTTAACGCGATTGAAATTATCGTCAAACATTATTCCGAGAGTCCTTGCGTAAGCTCCCTTTCGCATTAGCTTTAAACAATTTACCTTCGTAATTCGTATGCATGTTCTTCGACTATGAGTTCAGTTCTTTGGCTATGATCTCACATTCTGCCCCGATGAGATCTGCTAAACTCTGCACCTCTAGCAGCAATCTCATAATCTATCGCGCCACTGCCAACGTCGTTTTCTGCGTACTCCTCGCGAGTCAGTGACGTAAACCTGAGGGCGCACCCTGTCGCCACAAGAACTACTAAACCAACGAGTGAGGGATGGGCGGAGCTTAAGGGAGTCGATCATATTGGAGGCTTCTCCCTACATCTTGTTGGGTCCCCTGTTTCGTCAAGAAGTGTGCCTGGGCTCCCTTTCTGCCTCATCAGCAAACAACCCCGAAAAGGCAGCCATTGAACGCACCAAGAGAAGGTAAACGAGCACGGGCAAGAGAATTGGAGTAGACTGAGAAAAACGCGTCGCGAGACTTACTTCGCGACCCCTTTCTCTCTTCAGCCTCTGCCGTCGTTGCAGGCAAGTTTGGATCTCCTTCTTGGCACCTTAACGCCTTTCATTTCCTCCCTCGTCTCTCCTTCTTCCTTTCTATCTGCCTTTGCTAGGCGGTGGGTGCCACTTGGCTGTCGGTTGGTTATACACTGGCACTCTTGCCAGCACCGTTCTACAGCTTTTTTGGTAGGTGTTTAACAACTACGCTGGGTTGGTGAAAGTTATCTTAGGTGGGTTTATTATATTTCCGTCGTTGATCTCGCTCTCTCTCGTCGCGGTACGCAGGAGGTTGTACACCGTCGCAGTCAAGAAAAGAAAGAGAAACAGCCGCATGCTACGCGTGACAAGTAGATACGCTACGCATGTAGTGTTTCTCGCTGGAAGCCGACTTCTCTCATCGTGTCTGAAGAATGATGGTGTGAAACACCTCGAATTTAAAAGACGTTTATTGAAAGTACATGGATTCGATCCCCGCCGTTGCATATTTACATTTACGGGGTCTGTTTTACGAAATAATGCAGAAAGCGCTACTGGGGACGTTACATGTTAGCTGAGGGTCAGCCCTAAAAAAATATAAAAACAAATTGGTTTCACAGAGTCATTGTAGAACTTTCAATACACGTTTTAGAAAACGAGGCAAATAGGTAAACATCGATATCAAGGTAGTGTCCTCACGCCGCTGGCGCTATTGCTACTGTTGCCAATAAAATAGAACACTAAATTAAGCGTGGCTGGGACACGCCTTTGTTTCTGACGAATGGAATCCAGTTAGCAGAGCTAAAAGTCAACTTATTTAAGGCTATAAACGAGCTAGGTTTCAAGTAAGATCTGTCAGCGTTATACACAAATTGAACATTTCAACAATCCACTACTTAGCAATGAGAGAGAAATTTGTTGGCATACTCTTGGCATAAAGTTTGACTGCGGAGTTACATGGGAACGTTTATTATAAATGTTTATGAGGTATTTGTTAAAGTCAACCTGTCTCTCTCATTCGGAGGTGATATCTAGGGAATTTCGTTGATATTTAAGTCGGGGCGAGGCATCTCCTGCCCTCCTTAATTCATGTTCTGCATAAACATGAATAAGCAGTTTCGCTTTCGAGTGTCACGTCAAATAATATGTTAAGGAAGAGGCAACAAAGCTGTCACAGGTTCCACCAAATCACAGTACTGCCAACAAGATGGCTTTCGAGGCCCGCGAGATCTCTATAAGCCGTCTCACACCTAAGCGCCTATATATCCGGATATTATCTACTCAGAGATAAAGAATGTATTCAAGGCTCACTGGAGGTGGGCGTTTGGTCTATTTCAGATATAAACCACGAATACTGATAACAGAGTTACGTGGTAGTCATGTACAACCATACAAGAAAATAAAGTGAACATATAGCAGAGGAACAACGGTAGTAATATGTTTATTCACGAGTATGGTAACAATGCATTTATATAGAGTACATCAGAGCGAAGATTAGAGTAACCTTGCAATAGAAGATACTATATGTGTACAGCTATCAAAATAAAGGGCGTTTAATGTACCTACAGGGAGGACAGGAGCCACATTAATATCTATTTTTGATTTTTGAACGGAAGATGCACATTCTAAAGGATCTTACCAGCATGAATATATCACTAGCATTGCGAGAATATAAAAGAAATGTAAAATAATCAAAGCTGACCACGTAAATCATCGAGATATTAGTTCCAATTCCGAAGCGCAGTTATGAGCAAAATGTGTCCTTGTATGAACAATTTGGTTGCAACTGTTACTACGATTTCCTTTTTTAAAGCAATCCGAATACATTTTTGGCTTAAAAAAACACATTTGTCTAACACAGAATTAATGGCACCTGCAGTAGGACATGCCTAGATATTCACCTAAAAATCTCTTTCGACCGATCGTTTGTCAAGACTATACTTCGGACCTCTATTATTCTGTATGCGCGAGCTTTAACAACAGACAGCCAATATGATAGCGAAATATTCTGAAGAAGATGCTTACGTACTCCTTATTGCAGTGGATATACTACCTTTGTATACGTCGTTGGTTGACTGTGGGTACACAAGCCATTAGCATTCAGAGTGCGGAATCAACGACTATTCCAACTGCGACATCTCAATAGAGCTTGATCTCAGTCGGGTGGAGTAGCTTGCCGCTGTAACCAGCCGTTAGCTAGGAGACTTTGGCTAAATTACCTGTTCACTAGCTGACATCATGACGCGTAGTAGCGGTAGAAACCGACTCTAGCGTGGAAGGACGATAGTACGCGCGGTTGGCTGCCATATTTGACCCTGCCCTATAACTTACAATTCTGCATCGGTATTCAACACGAACCACTGCCGGCGACCAGGTGCCCTCAGTCAAAGCTAAAATTGAAAGGAATGGCATCAACTTTGGCTGTATCGTAGTCGCGAATCATTCCAAACCTATCGAAACGCACGGATAGCTGCATCCGCAACGCTCAATTGCAGGCTAGGTCACGCGTAGGTTTACGTACGCAGTTGTGTTAAATATAGTCGCAGTAGGTGAATCTGAAGCACAAGTGACACTTCTCCTGATTGCTTTTACTTGACTCAGCCTGCTCGGTACAGAACTTTTAGTTACAGAACGCTAGACTTTATGCAACCACGTATCTTAATTCAATTTTATTCAATCCGTTCTAGAAGTTGAGACATGATCATCATGCATTATTTAATTAGGGTGTGTACAGGTGGTGTGATTGTGCTGGTGCTACAACCACAAGAAAGCGGTACGTCTAGTGATCATACTATTATGAACATTAAATATTTGTTTTATTCTGTTATTGTGATTTTAAGGCGAGCTTCGTTTTTCACTTTTCTTATCAACTTCTAGTCATGCATGACGTTGATTGAGATTTGATTTAAAAACGTGTCCGATTTTGAGAGTTTGTATACAAAAGGAGATGTCCCATGCAACAATACACTGACCTATTTAATGGATTAAATTTTTGTGCTTTTAAATATGAAGATATTCACATAGCTCTTGCTTATTTAACTCAATCCCGTTAAAATATTCACTACCTTCTCCGCAATGTAACTAAGAGTAATTTTGCTAGATTCAGAAAGACCCGATAGATTATATTATTAGAGCTAAGATTTTAACTTCCTATCTTAGATCTATATGCCGGCTTGTTATTCAAACAGTTATTCATCTACATAGCAAGAATATCCAGGTAATTGCAGTTATTACGTCATTATTTGTCTAAAAACAGTTCAACCAATATTAACATCATTATGGAGAAAACTTACCCACTGTAACATGTTCCTAAAATTGTTTTATGGATTTTTGGACTTTACAGTAATGGGAACGAAAAACATACCATCCCATTTTCCCATGTTGTACCTTAATAAAAGTTCTTATTACCCAGTCATTCATTAGTTTTGAGGTTTGAATGCTGTTGGAGTGGGTTCTAAACCTGATCGATAATAAGCATGTTTCTGAAATGGAGAGTTTTCTAGTTTGCTTCACAAAGACTGTACCGTGCAACGCGTGGAGGTGTTACGTGTTACTTTTACTCCAATAAAAGTTTTAGGCATTGGAACCGATTTCTATCTTTTGCGAATCCGAGGCGCGCACTCATAAGCAGAAATTTGAATAAGACTTCATTTACTTTTGTAGTAATTCCTAGTTCACTCTGCGTCCGTTAAGTCGCGTATCGCCTACAGTTGTTCTTATATTTCTGACTTTTTTGTAGCTATTCCTTATCCCAAAGCTTTTTTTTAACCTCTCAGGTATTGAAACATATTTATAATAAAAAGGGTGTCGGTTTAGTCTGAGACAGAAAGGTTGAGTGTACAGTTGTAGTACTGATTAGCTAACATTTTATGATCTGTTAGCACTTGCCTCGGTAACATGCTTCCACACACTTACCTAAGCTCGCTTTTTAGGAAATAGAGTAAACGCAAAGACGCGACGAAACTGCAGCTATAAATTTTACATAGAAAAATTTCCTCAACAAGAATGATCCCGTTCCGCGTCATGGACCAGCGACGCAGCAGTATCACCATGGAGTAACCCCGGCGGTAATTGGTCATACCGGGCGTACAACTGAGTATTGTACGTCAGCCGAAATATACATTATATGACCTTTGGTTGGCTTATTGTATTTACGATATAGCTGAGTACTGCCAGCCGAGCCATTGATTTTATTTCGATTAATAAACGATCTATTTCGTTCAGTGCCTCAATCACATCGACGTGTGGTCAACTACCTATCACAGGCAGGCAAACAGGCCTAACCTGTTAGCGTGCACGGCTCGTACTCTGCTACTGCTGCTCAGTGTGTGGGCCAATGGTATGGCGAAATAGTTGGAGAGCAAATATCGCCGAGGTCGTTATCGTTAGCGAGTGAAATAGGAGGGTTGGACATTAGGAGGCACTGCTGAGGACAGGACGACCTCATGAGCCCCCTTAACGTTCTTCTCGCAAAGTCATTCGAGTTTGGTAGCGAAACAGACACGACGCAGTAGTCGACAACGACAGTTAAGGTAAGAGAGTGGAGGAGTGAGGTAGGCAAGTAGGAAAGCAGGATCGGTGGGAGGAAATCGATATAATACTGGATTCTGTCTCTTTGCGACGACAACAACGACGAGGACGACAAGAACAGTGAACGAGGTGGACAATATTTCACTCACTAACGGTCAACCAGGTCTGCCTTGCTACCCGTTCTGTGCTATCTTCGCTAAGGCACACACACGCGAATGCAAGTTAATCCAACTCATCTTTACCTCAACCCATATATGTATATCAATATGTTGTGTGTGCACTGTAACTAAGCTTGACTTAAGGTGTACATCTTTTTCTGTACAGAAGTGATAATAGTAGTATTTTTAAGTTTTGGCTACTGTTGAGTTAAATATGTCTATGGTTCACTGATCATTTTAGCTAGCAAGGACTTTTATTCGTGAATTATTCATAGCTATCAAAATTGCTCATTTGCTAACCTGGAGTGATTCAACACTTAAAGTTGTTTCCGCCGAACTTACAAGCATTATTCGCTTTAGAATTATCACAATCCTGAGTGATGCACTGCAGGACCGTGCCTAGCGAGTCCCGTGTCTCCCTATTATAAACATGGACGTGTCCACAATAGAGACAAACCTGAGTTGACATAGCATCGTGCAGGGAGCGGTCATAACACCGGAGGGGTTTGCCCATCTACATTATCAAGCGAAATTCTTCAGTGTGGCAAACTGTGGATGTCTTATACAGCCATTACCAGGCAATAAATCGTTATCCTGGCGAAGCTACTCGCGAGGAACGGTATAAACAAAAAAATCCATTTTGACAAAGTTATATACACACTGCCAGGCTGCTACGCGGAAAAAGCAAATATCATTCGGTCACTTTTGGCATGCGAGATGACCGGGTTGGACTTATTATACGGCTAGTCAGTAGCAGGCCAAAGTAGTTTCCATCTTGATGAAGACGTCATGTTTGTGGAGCTAAGCAGATCGCTAGGTTTTTCTGATGGTATAAGTTTCGTAGTAACTAAAGCGACCTCAAATTAAGAATAGTCGCACCTTCGGGAAGCATAAACTGCATTCATTCATATCCCCTGTTTCGTTTACCCTCACTAACGAGTCACAAATCTCTCGAGCCAAGAAGCAATGCTGCATGTATACGTTTGATGATGACAGATAGGTTATATTGACCGATTAGCCGGTGATAATTATATAATAACTCTAATCGTTCGGATAGCCGAAGCCGCATTAATGAGGGAGCCGAAGAAAACAGGGGTAGTTCTTTACTCTTTTTTATTGCTAGCGTGATGGTCAGTGGCCTATAATCAATATAGTTGGACATGAGGGCTCCAACGAATCTTGGATGTTGAGGCGGATAACCAGCCTGTTGTCGAAAACTTGCAGTCAGCTTTCGGCCTACACTACCAGCATGGGCTACTGTCTCAATTTAACAATTCAGTTATTGTGTTACGAATTTCTCAATCGAATGTTCATCTGCTTGCACCTTTGTAAACTAGTATATCACTTTAGTAGTCAAAAGAATGCTATATTTTTTTTAAATTTAGCAAACAGCGATCATCATCACATATCATAGAGCGTTTTGGCTTCATATATGGCCACAAGGTCAGATTCACATAAGGATACCTTTAGATAACCTTGACAATAAGCAAATAGTTGGTTTACCTTTCTCATAAAAAACAAAGTGTATACTATAAACTTTTGCGAAGAATTAGCAGCAATCACATTTATCGGAAATCCCAATTAAGCTTAGCTGTGTTCATTCAATTAAGAAACAAAATGTATAAAGCAACTAAAGTTCCTATAACCCGTAGACAATCAAAGTGTCGACTAACTTCATAGCTACTTTTTGGGATGAAATACAAATAATTGTTGGAACATAGGACTGTGGGTATCCTAACTATAGCGACACCTTAGGGCTCCCGTCAGGATCTATTATTCCAAGAACCGTACTTTAAAGCAAAATTTCGTCAGGATCACAGCAAACTTTTTAAACCACCGCTTCGCGTTATTATTTCATAGCTCGTCACGGGACGTGCGCCGAAAAAGTTTGGCGTATTTGTAACAGCAACGTCACTTTTTATCCAAGACGTCCTGCTCTAGTTATTTAGCCGATGTTCCCAACAAGTCGTTATTTCGTTCAGTCTAATTGCTGAGGCTAGTGCCAGACAAGTTTCTCCCATCGCAGGTGTGTTTTTTCCAACATAAAAGGTCCTTTGTTGATCGAAAGTTAATTGGAACATTCTAATTTGCACACGTACAATTTATTTTGCAGAGAATCCACTCTGTGCCTTGCTTTGAAGCCTTAAACTTCTCTATTTTACAATAACAATGCGAGTGACAAGCAAAAATATTTTTGTGAACTGGAAATGGCCGCATGAAATCCTACTCACAATGCCTGTGTAGGTATTCTATTTACGAAGGGCCGTTAAATCAATGAGTATATTTCCATTTCGCCCAGCTAGGGATATGACTATGGAATTTCAAATATTCTTGTTAGTTTTGTCCTTCTGCGGTCTTATACTTTAGAGTGGCGCATATTAAATAAGCAGCGGATATTTCTTGAAAAAATCATCGCTGTCCATTTCAGCTTCGTAATCTTCATTAAATAGACTGTATTCTTGTCGTTCAAGTATTCCTACTTTTTGTGAGATACAAAGTAAAATGAAGCAAACAGATAAAATAATGAAGTCGGGAATATCTTCTGCTACCTGTCTTTTCCGCATTTACAGATCACCGAATCCTCTGAGTTTTGCTGGTTCTTAATGAGACCTTTTTGGCATATCACAGTATAACAATGTAATAAAATGAAATCCAAAGTCATCAATTTCTGATACTCAATGTCGGTTTGGAAATCTGATTACTGTAAGAAAATTCTTCGTCACAACCGATTCGCTCGTTTGAAGCGTAGCTCCGGGCCTCTCATGACAGAACTAAAGTGCGCAACTACTTGAGCCTTGGCCACTTGGCTATTATTAAAATGAACACGAAACCGGGGCCTTCGAGAATACCATGTGGTGTCAAGAGCCCTTCAAAGCCATCCCAGACTCAGCTACTCCGTATGGTTAGCTAAGCGTTAAAGCCGGAAAACACTCGACATACACTTAGCACGCATGTCGACGTTAGGACTTGTGCCGCCTCTATCGTTTGTTATTATTATTCTAGGTCTACGCACTGCGCTGAACTAATTGAATTATGTGCATCATATTGACCACGATCGCTGCGCGACGATCTCACACTGTCTTCTCTCTAAGATTAAAGTGAACTGAATCGCCGTAGATAAGCTCAAGGTAACGTGTCATCTTCGGATAGAGATCGCGGAGTCATGGCTGCCGTGCATGCGATTCACCACATACCAACGATGTCCCAGCTGGATACAAGTTGTCCTAAAAGTTTCTCAAGGTTAAGAAAAGGTACTGCTGTGTTGCAGTTTCACTTTCTAACACACTCTACAACGACTCTTTTTATCTCTAGTGACTTTTTTATATATATATATATATATACGTGAATTAAACTACACAAGTATGAGTTGAATTCAGCTGATTGGTAAGTCTCGTGATGTGTATAGCCCTAAGATAAAGAATGCAATTTTAGTCGTTTATTCTAAAATATGGTGGGACAGGGAAAAATCAAAATATGGATCCAGTAACTACTTTATTGTCGTCGCTGGATCGTAATTTGGAGCATTTATACGTATACAAGACACCGTTACGGTTTTCATATTTGTAGTAAACTCTGACTATCGGAATGATGAGGACCAAGAGCAGGCGTCAGGGTCAACTTTGAGGTGCTAAAAGGGCGGAGTTGGTTTGGGTGGCAGCCCAAAGTGATCGCAATACCCTTCGAAGGCAGATGCTTAGACGATGAGCAGATTGAGTTGCTACTAGGTGAGCACAGGCGCTAGTTGGCACCGAAGCTGTTGTTAGTAGCAGGCGGTGCTATCTGTCTGATGGCACCAATAAATGACAAGCAAGCAGTAAAGAAGGCGGTAGAAGAAAAGACTTTCCCCTTGAGTATGTCATAGCTAGGGCCTGAATATGATTTGTCAGGAGCGGCCTCAACGCTGCTCCGCCAAGAAGGACCATCATGGTCTAGGAGGGGAACGCCTGCTGTGGACTGTACGGGGGCTTGCTTGGACGTCAGTAAAACCAGCTTAATGAGGGGAAAGAAGACTCGGGCTATCTCCCATGTCGACACATTGGCGTGATTGTGTTGGTTACGACGAAGCAAAACTGAAGGTGTTTAACGAAACCGTCATCGTTTGCCGAAATGACATTTTGACAATATAATGTGAACGAACCCCCAATGGCATATTGTCCGTTCTAGTTTATAAAGCAAATAGTGTTTAGTGTACATTCGCTTCGACCTATCTAAGGAGAACAACCGTTATAGAGGCAACGACAACGAAAGCAACAACGAAACAAATTTAGTTAGGCCAACACCAAACATCATCAACACTTTCTTCAATATTTGTCAGCCGTAAGATCTCGACCAGTGGGGATCTCAAGGGAGCAATTTGGCTTCAGCCAGACACCATTAGATTGACGCAGGTAAGTAGCTTGAAGTTGGATCTACGACCTTTATACAGTCTGTGCATGCTTGTCGCTATATCATGCTTAAAATTGCATAAGCCTCTCACTGCATTATCATTTTCCAATGAAGCAGTACTTTAAACAAATATTCACGTTAAAAACCGCACAGTTCTTATTTGCATATGCTTATACATTTAAATAATTATGTGAGGTTGAATTGACGTCGTCTACATGCATATGCAAATATTGTCACTGACTGATGCTGGTACAGCTCTCTCTATTAATAAATATCGTTAGAAGAAATTTGGAATTAGAATTACTAATGTCGAAATTGAAGTTTGACAGCTTTCCATTTGGACGCCCACGAAGGCGTTGGTTTGCGAAATTGACCAGGGTCAGTGACATAGTGTCTGTGCCACATCAACCAGGTTTCGACTAGGCGAACGTAGATCTGGCAGTCTTACCCATCTGAACTAGCCTTCCCAATCAACTTCATTGACACTTGAGTGGCCTGCTTACTGACTCCGCCAGCTTTCTCTTTACTGCTCAAAACTGCATTGTCATAGCAGAGGGGGAGCAGTTGTCGTTTTCCTAACTGTCGTTTCAGAGTGTTTCAGAACGTTTCAGAGCGGTGCTACTGAATAGAAAAGAACTACGTATTACAGCCCCCGGGCGGACCCAGGCGTGGCGTCACGACTAGCCTTACTCACATAGCAACACACACTCGCTTTCGCTGTGTATGGACCAAACCGGTTTTACAGAAGATGGAGCTGAACCCGGAGGCGGTATACGGTCGACCGACGAGGGCGCTGTCTAAATGAACCTTCAGCACCGTGGCTTCTGGCTGCGATCAACTGTCCACGTACGAACTCTTCTTTGCGATGGAAGAAGAAGAAACCATGTTCCCTCGGAGGTTTAAATGCCGGAGACTCTCCTTCTAAAAGGGCCCCTGTGGTAAAAACGGACAAAGTAGCAAACCTTGGAAGGGTGAAAGCGAGCAACGCAAGTAGTCCTGAAACCATGAAGTTATTCAGTTTAGTTGGCCCTGTCGGTCGGTCGATTGGTTGGTTGGTTGGTCATGTCGAGTGTCTTCTTCTCTGTAGAATTGACAATGAGAGCCAAATGAGGTAACAGCCATGAAGCTCGCAAGGTGAACTACGTTTAGCTCAATTGCGGCGTCGGTCGAGGCGACAGCAACAACTTTAACGATGACAACGTTCAGTCAAGTGCTCAACAATGGCTTCCCCTTGTACAGGGTGAGCGGTCTGCCTTCGAAAAAAGGAGGCTACTATAGGCAGTAAAGTGGAAGGTGCAATCCACCCTCAGAGAGAGAAAGAGAACCGATGAGCTTCAAATGTCAATTCGTCCTGTCTCTCATAAGGCCGTTGGAATCGTAGGTCTCGTATCGTAGTGCGGACAGGCAACATTAGTTCTGGTTCGGTGGGGGATAGTGGAAAATCAATCAACAAAAGTTATTATTGTTCGCAGGTTTGAAACTCATGAAGGCACAAAGGTCGTGGACGTTAGATATGTAAGATAGGAACCTTTTTAGAAATATTGTTAGCAAAATGAGAAAGTCGAACCAAAGAAACACGTTTCTTATTAAATCCGACGCTGATTCGATTCTCTGCTGAAAGACAAAATGTGTAAAAAATGTACTTAAAGATGAACGCGATGTATCGTGCGCTTCAAATGATTTGCTCCACAAATGCCCATATGTTTTTTTTAGAATAATGGGTTTATCGGTAGCTTTATTAGTTATATTTTGTAAGACTGTTGACCATAATTTCGGATGTTTCTGATTTTATTTTTCATATTTTTAGTTTAATCAAAATAACGAAAAAGCCAGTTCGGGTAAAATAACTTACTTTATTATATTTTAGATTATTCTCAGCTAAGGACAGGTGTGGGAAATTTCGTTAAAAACTGCGTCATTGTTGGATTTGTGTGCGAAAAATAAAAATATTCCTCATTGGTAGTATATAATTTTTCACTGGATTTGACGCAAATGGTGGCTCGTAAAATTTTTTAGGCTTTTTTATCTCCGCTGATTCATAAATAAATAAGATTTTCGCATCTATGCTAAAGAAAACTTCCGCGCGATTAAGCACACTATGGTTTATGGTTGGTATAACTACTGTTTGCTAGCCACATGAGGATTTTATGTAGGACAATTTGGTTTTACTTTATTGGGATTATTGAGATTAAAGTGGGCCCCAAAACGTGCACCTGCTTAAACCAGTCGTCACTCACCTTTATCTCAATAAAAAAGTTTAAATACTTTGAAAAAGCTTCCCTAGTTTTTTTGAGAAATCTTTAGAAGTGCATGATTTTAATTGAAGCTCCACATAATTCTCACTTGTGTGAACGCTATTGTAAGATAAACTTGAGCAAACTATCTTATAGGCACTGTTGTCGGTATTATTCTAAATATTGACTTAAAAATACAAATATTAAAAATAATTGTAATGGAGGCCAAGGTCGTGCCGAAAAACTCAACTATGTCGAATTCCCAAGATAAACCAAGATATTCAAAGATAAGGCCATATAATCTTAACCTTAACCAATTTTCTCAACTGATTTATTTTAAGTTCATCACAGGGCTAGATTTACAATATATGTATATAAGGGGAGGGGGAAAAAGAGGTAGGATGTACTTGAAGGACTCAGTACTATATGGGGGCTGATACAACCATCCGTTATAAGTGCAGGCAACAGCACCAGCATTTCCCCAGGCAATCAGTAATGAGGTTAGCTAGCGTAGCAAAACTGATCCTGCCTGAACGACCGTTCGGTACCGAACGATGTCCGCCAGTTGGGAACATCGCGCCATCCATTCAGAATGCCCTTGTGAAAATGTGAGGGAGGTAGGAAGTCGAGCAACGGGAAGCAAAAACTTGCTCCTATTTTGCTGCAAGTCAGGTATTTCCTAGTGTTCATCAACTAGACATCATCGTGCAGTGGAGTACAGAAATACAGTGTTTCTACGGAGACATGGACAATGCGAAGTGTTGCAAGCGAGAAAAAGAGGGGGATAGGGCAGAAGGCACTCAAAGATCTGGGTTGGTTCGCTTCTGCGGTCGGTCATTCCAACCTGATCGAGCACTAGCGTCTCGGGAGCTCGGCTGCACACAAAGGAGGGAGGTGGACACACACGCACACACAATCGCAAAATGTCTCTCTTGTGGAGATAGTGCTTCTCGGCAACGATCGACCGGAGTCGCTAGTACTATTTTGGATGAAGTCCCAGATCTTTTGCGAATCCTCGGGGACCTCTTCGAGAAATGGCTTCTGCGCACTATGAGCATTTTCCTATTTTTGCTGAAATTTCAATGACCATATCGACGACGAAACAATTTAAGGCCTTCGTTGAGTTTTCCTTGTACGACAAAGATGATGCTCTGACGGACTTTTGGAAAATTTAAACGGTTAATTGTTGGTTTCGTTAGAAAGGCTCACTCTTGCGACTCGATCGGGCTATCGAAAAGTCAGTCGACTCGGCCACATATAGGATTGGCTTTGTGTTATAATTTGAGCAGTTTTAATTAGTTATATGCGTCAGTATAAATATTATTTAGAATATCAATTTGTAATTTGAATGAAAGACGAACTAAACCGTATTCAGTTGTTGCTGTTTTGTAGGGGTTCTTTATCGTGCTAAAAAACCTCCTAATATAAACTTTCATTGGCGACGGCTAAATATTTTGAAGTGCAAAAAGAGCGCATCTTGAAGCATTTTGCTCTTCGTAAATCTCGACAACAGTTAATTTCACGTAACTTATGAACTTAAATTTTTACATGTTGAAATACCAATGCTGCCTCGTCTAGAATTTATTTTTCCGAGAGAAGGACATATATCTTTACATCATTAAGTTCGTTTTGCCATTAAAATCGCCGAGTTTGTAAGTTTTGGGTCAAGCGGATGAATACATAGCATCCTAAAAAGTTACGTTTTATGTTAGGTAAATCGAACAAACCCATTATTAAAGTATTATAATATCAAAGGTTAGTTAATATTGATTTTTTATGCTTAATAGAAAAAAGTGTGATCAATAGTATTCTGCTCTTCCTCAGGTCTATTGCAATTCTATCCATTGAGAGTGACAGGGAGAAAGGGAGAAAGGGGGACATCAAATGACGCAAATACAATTTGCAATTTTAAGATGTCCCAGTTGTGGATATGCATTACACTTTGCCAACCTTGTCAAATCGTTTTCACTGAATTCGCCTCATTCAGCGAACAGCCTTCGTTGAGTGTTATGCAACGGAGCATTACATCGGCACGTGCCTATGCACATGCACAACACGATCACACAATCATGCAGCCAATGCTCCACATTTGGCAGTCTACCAGCTATGCTACTGCCACCGCGTGACTTTTGTCAAGAAGAGGTCAAATGGCTGCACTTTGGTAGAGGTCAACAAGTCCCTGCGCTTAGAGTGGAACAGAGACCCAGACGCTTGCTACAACAACAACGATTATTTCTACAACTGTGGTCAACAAACACATAAACTCACAGTTTCTAATATGGCTATTGGACGACTGTGAGGTGTTTTCGATATAGTGAACGCCGCCGGATGGACTAACCAAGACCATGGGCACCACGCCCCGGGCACGCCCTACAATGAGCACTTGCGCTAAACATTGTGACAATGCCAGGTGGCAACACAACCAGTTCATGTGCTCTGTGTAATGTAAGTGGGTAGGTAGACTTTATTGTGAATCTAGCGATTATGATCAAATGGAAACTATGTCGCCACGCACATACACAACTATTCATACATATGGTTGTATGTAACTACGCCATGTGACAAGGTATTTCCTAGTCTAAATCAATGTGGTTGATAAGCTACAGCTCACGAATTCAGTTAATCGGTTATCCTATATGGTGGTGATGAAGGTTCTAGTAACTCTTAGCCTTATGACGATGGCAAAGTGTCGTCAGTCAGTGGTCATCTCTCATCCTGCAGTACAAGAAGGGAATAGTAGAGAAGACCAATACCGGGTTATTTGCCGATCGCTGTAGCTCCAACCACGTCATCGTGATGGTTCCACTGTTATGATGATCTGATCCATTTCCCATCCTCGACGGGGATTCGTTTCCTTCTTCGCCTCATCAACGCATACGAGAGTAGATGAATTTTCCTAAATAGTTGGACATTCGTTTGGGATGGAATTTTCAAAACCATGTCTAAAACAGAGAACATGTTTGCAGGAGGCCAAATCGAGAACGACAATCATATGACAGCATACTATTCTCACAAATATAAAGTGTATGGTCAAAGGCATTATGGTCAAAAAGCTTGAACCTAAGCTGATTGCTTTCTGCAACGTCATCGACGTCGACAATTAATGGGCATTAAACGGCGTTAAGGGAACGACATCATTCAGCTATTTAATTAGCGATTTGGCAGAAACGAGCGTAGCTGGCCTGTGCTAAGCAGGTTAGTTGAGGAGATCTAGCTTATATCATTCTCGATAGCCAGTTTGAGGAAGAGCTTATTGTCATTATATATGGAACACATCTGTCCTGATTTATGATTGTGCGGTTCAATGATAACTGAATGGTGACACAATACGACAGTAAATATTTGACGTGACAATTTCTGAAATTGGTCTGCTCTAAGGTTTCGGATACTTCTAAAGTTAGGTAATGGCAGAATTCCTACGCAGTAATAACACATTTATGTAATGTTGAGAATCAATGTAGTTTATTCAAAAAACGTACAAGGCAATAATACACTTCATTATATTTGAAAGGAACCTTCAGCTCATACGATTTGAGTATTCACACTTGTATACGGCAAACGATATATTAATTTACTTTCGTTTTCCAGATTACTGATTACGGTAAATAATTCATTAATTATTAATGCCTTCCGCATTCATTTAGCATTCCGCATTCAACAATGCGAACTTGCTCATAACTAGCACATACCAGACTACTACCCACGAATTTGGAATTTATGGTTCTTTAAAAGCTCTACCACGAATAAGCAAAACGAAACAAGGAAAGAGAGGGGACAGAGGATCTAGAAGACAATGGAAAATACACCTGTACCGGTTAATCTGTTCCTAACGTACGCTTTTGCACTTCCGGGGGCTGTAACGGTGCCGTGAATATCAAACAAGCTGCTTCTAAGGGTTGGAAAAAAGTCTACCCAGAGGACCTTCTTGTGTTTTCTCTATTGTACATTGCTACGTTATGTGTGTGTGTTTGTGTGTAATGTCATCTCTTCTATCCCGTCAATAGCCCCAAACTTAGGTAGCTCATCTCCATCGACGGGCTGTAGTGTAGCCTTATCATGTTAACGTATAGTAATGGTAGCACATAAGGGAGTGACTGTGGTGGAAGAGGATAGCATATCTATCCCGCTTGGGAATGGCGAGTTCATTACATTGATTACTTGCTATTAATCTGCGGGCAACAACGTTAGAGGTGATGTGACACTTATTGAATGTCCACCGAGCTACTTGCGAGGTTCTTGATGCCGTGGCTCTCGTTTCTGGTATGGCTGTTGACAATGGCTTTTCCACTCACTATCCAAATCCACACAGATAATAAATGCAACCGAAAAAGCAATCGCTCATTTGCATTATTCCTATTGTGTGGGAGCAATAAACGAACCCTACAAAGAAATAATATAAAGTGGTTATTCAATTGCCATATATTTCCTGCAGGGGTCTGTCGATGACTACGAGTGATATTTGGGGATCGGCCTTCTGGAATCCACAACACCCTGTAACTTCTCAAGGAATGCGCGTTCGTGGAAAATAATGAAAAAGAAATTAATACCCGATAACGAAACGTTACAGAAAGAATGAGCTAAACATATACCATCAGTGCACTCCACAAGTAGAATAAAATCGTATGTGCATAATCTGGCAGGATTTTACGTGAGAGTTTTATTGTATTTTTTTCTCTTTTACGAGAAACCATTCTTCCAAAAGAAACCAATATAAAATAGATTTTACTACTACTGAGAGGCGACTTTACCTAGAAACAATACGTAATTTTTACTGGCTAATCCTTCTCGTGCACAAATTACTGGTTTTTTAATTACTGTTTGTGACTCATACGTTTCCATAGTGTAGTAGTCTCAATTTCTCTGGGGGGCAAATTCAAATTGGTCGATCCTGATTTAAAGAGGGCAAATAGGCGGCTACCCTGTTGTCGAGGTTTCGCGAGTAAGATTCGTCAATGGGAACATTCAGTAGGTACTGACGTGACGCGATGTGGACGGTGCACCCCGGGATAGCAAAGACCGATGCCCCTCTGCTCCTCGCTAAGGGCCAATCCGATGCCCCGAAAAGGTGCATTGGAAGCGACAAGCGAAAAGAAAGGGAGATTGACAGACAGAAAGAGAGCAGTTGGTGAGTGACAGTTGGGTCGGTGGTGATATTTTGACCAAGCCCATCAAGAGAATTTAGAGATCTTCGATAACCTCTGAATGTAATAATGACTGCTGACTGCTGGGCTTAGGCGCGCGTGAACGGCGTACAATAACACACCAACGTAGCTATATAAAGGAGAACTATTGAAGACCACTTGCTCGCATAACATAGAGGACAGTCCACCGTTTGATGCATTAGCGGATAAACATGTACACATAAATGTTTATCCATATATGGGTACATTTACAGAGTATATATCTAAAACGTATCGAGCGTAGCGGGATCTACTCTTAATCATCTGCGTGGATTGAGCTTTGCGCCTGGTCGACTTGATTGTCGCACCATTCAAACCCCAGGTTAGCGTTTGTGGTAGCCCATTTGCACGTGTTCCACCGCCTTTGAAGGTCGATACGCTTGAACGATGGCTTCATCGGCGCTGTAATTTTGCCGGAGATGGAAGAAACGATTGGTATCAGAGGCATGAAGGTTCGACCTATGGAAACTATCATGAGCGTGCCGAACATTATGTCGAAGCTGTTGGCGTGCCATGGTGCTCAAATATGAGATTAGACAAGAGTAGAAGCTACAAGGTTCTTTAGACCTACGCTTTAGAGTTCGGGGATTATACGCAAATGATGGCTATAATAATATTATATTATATTAGAAGTGGCGGTGACGATGACGGCACGCTCACACAAAAGTGAGAACGGTAATCACTCGTAGTTTACTTACACACTTGGGCAAACATACTTATGAAGAATGTAGACAGACTCCAAAGTGGCATTTGCTGTTTTTTCTTAGCAAAGCATGGACACGAAATCGGTGCGATACAACTATTATTCATTCTAATAGACGCATTTCTACATCGAGCGAATTTAAAGAACAAGTGCATCTGATTCTAGCTCGTATTGCTTTCGTTAATGGTAAGCACGACTAGAAGAGCATACTAAGACCGAAGACCACCTCGCTACTCTGACAGGCTTTTTTGAAGGCTCTGTGTCGTGACTGGGATAATCCGATATCGATCGGCTTGCCATTGTTGTAATTATCGTGAGAGATGATAGCCACTTCTATGTACTTAGATTGACCGGTATGGTTGTTCCGATTATTGCGGTATACTAATTTCGCGTTTGCAATGGTCAAGTTATTATTTGGCGTACTGTCAGATATTATGGGTTTTATCGGTGCAGCTTACGACAGTTAATTATGTAATGTAAATATACCTCCTTATTGTCCAAACTCAAACACTGAAAACAAATATGTATTCAGTGGCTTAAACCGAACAAAGCTAAACTGACTTTGTTAAGTTGGAACTATTATCTATAATACTATGGGTACACTATGAGCATAACGCAACAATAGCTTTGTCAATATCATAATGTAGTTTCAAACTCCGGAGGAGAGCTTCAGAAGTACCTAGCTGAACAATGCGATGTTGAAATTTCCCGTCGTACATCTCTTCTAAATAACTCTACAACGAAACGTTGGGGCAAATGGACCGATACATCGTGTGACTCGTATATCAAGAATCTAAGCACACTATTACATCGCAAGCATTTTATCCCTTCCATGGCATTTCCTGGTACTGCACAGACGCCAGTCTACATGCTGTTTGATTGAGTGAGGTATACTACGGTGTTTAAGGGGAATTCATCAGGGTAAAACGAGGTTAGATCGCTTTTGGGAAGGTAGGGTGTAAAGCCTTACTGTATTTGTCTTGTGCTTGCGACCACATTCACAACTCAGTGTTAGCGACTTCATCCAACCACCTCCACTCGGCTGCTATGTTTACATACTTTGTCCGTTATTAAAAATACCTCAGCTCTATTATATACGCGGGTTGACAGTGTCATATTGTCTGGATGCGTGCCAGCCAGCTTATTCCTGGCCACAGTTCCTTCATGAATTAGCTTAGGTTGTTGCATCCGGTGTGCGCTCGACTGAGTTAGAGTTTATTTTGCGGTGTTCGGGTGAGCACGCCCCCTTGCCGTTTTGTATGTATATATTTACATATATATATATTAGTCTGCAAGGAACTCCTGGGCGGTTGCTATCCAAAGACTGCGATTAACTTGGAATCATAATGGCTTTGCAAAATCTTCCGCAGTGCCGTTCTCACGAGGATGTTTTATTATGTACACTTTTTAACAAACCATTTCCAAACCGCAAAATTCATATACCGTTTATACTAATACTCCTAGTCCTTTTCCCACGCTGTGGTCCATACTGGCCTTACTTCATAATATGTCTTGATATCTTACTCCTTCCCAATGTTTTTAAAAGTTAATCCTCACACAAATATTAGAATGAATACTGGGTTTTTGTATAATAACACATGTCATGTGTAAAGACCTAAACATGCAGCAGTCTTTAGGTTTGGACTGCAGATTCTTCCCGCATTTTAATTATAAACACTCATTTTACTGGACATTAAAGGTTAAGCGATGCAAGTCCAGGGTGACTTATTTTTTCGACTGCAACAAGTTTTGCTATGAGGAAATCGCAAAAGTTCCAGGGGTTTCAACGAATATTTTTTTAAGATCTGTGAGCCTTTTGATCTAGATCACATTGTAACAGCCTCGCTTCTGAATTACTATAAATCATATCCCTTCTCTTAGTAGGGATAGTGACTTTTGATAAACAGTTTAGTTGGTAAAATTTGTTTACGTTTGCTGCAGACACACACACGCAGACACATGTATACATACATATACACACTCAATCGCACAATCACTTGCGAGTCAGTTCTAACGAATTGCAAATGGCCCGTGTCCGCGATGTAGAATAATTTGTTCATCTCTCCTGTCCCCAGTCCTCTCAATCTTATGCACCTCTCCGCCGGGCGTACCTAGCACACAACCCATATAAACCCCCATAACGATCATCCCCGCAAGAGAGTCTTCTCTCAAATAATAAATAATTTGCATTCAAATTAAATTAAATTTAGCAGTCAGAGTGGCTGTTGTAAGGACGATTTGTCAGTATGTTCGTATTATCTGTATAAAGGTAATCGTAAAGCTGCAAAGACGATGCTCGAAACCATATAGACACAGGAGACAGGACATAACCGGACCGAGCGAGGTGGCTGCGGAGACAGGAATGCAACTTGGGCAGTGTGAAGACACATGGGCGAACTTGCAGGTACTTGTAGAGGGTTGGTTGCTAGAGCAAATGTAGATAACAGGAAGCACAGGGGGGGATTGAAAAGTACTGAGTAGGAAAAGGTGTTTCGTTCTTAGGATTCTACAGATAATGCGGTTACTTCCTTCGTGCCTTCCACCCCTCCTCTCTCTCTCTATTTCTCTCTTCCGCATCTACTCATAAGTTGTACCTCGTCGCTGAAGGGTTTGAGAATTTTGAAGTATGTGAGACGGGAGCGTTGGAATAAAGCACTGAGAAAACGACAGAGCCGGTTATAGGTTATGTCGGTGATGATGTTGATGATATTGGTGAGGTTACCTATCCGTCCGAGTGGAAGTTGTAGATTCGCCAGGTGGCTTGGTTAGGGAACTGCAAGTATCTTCTGGTGGTGGTTATTCGTTGTTGTTCGCAGACAGGAGCATTCAGGACTCGCCATCTTACTAAATGGGGAGCGGTAGCAAGAGAGACTCGGCGCCATATGCTTAGATGAGTTTGTCGAGCTTGGATAATGGTTTGTTCTCCAGTTGGTATTTATTCAACGGGTCATTTACTAAAAGAGAGTACATTTGGGTAAGACTAAATAGGGGCTGAGAAGTTGAATTTTAGGCAGTCGTAGGTGCTTGATGTGGTGCTGGACAACAAATCTCGCTGCATCAACTCTGGGACTAACGTTTGCGCTCTAAAGGGCCGCTTTGACTACTAGACTAGAATTGGCGGCTTTCTACGAGAAAGCGTACTGAAAAATTCATGCTAAATCTGACTAACGTTAAACGTTTTTGTGGCTAGCCGACATATCATCAATTATTTTCAATAGCCGTTTATTGATAGTTACTGGTAGCTAGTAGGGGAGGCAATCCATGTCAGTTTGGCTTTTGCTTTCAGTTGTCGTGAAATAAAAGGCTTTTTTAAATCTTTATTTTGTGTCATATAAGCTAAAGTTTCAAGTATAGACTGAAACAATCAAAACCTGATTTTGCGCAACACTTGTTAACTGCCACTCTCTGCTTGCCACATTAAATTAATAGAATGTGTAGCAATCTCCGTACCGCGCATGACACTACTTGTTTAAAGATGAGAGACAGTTAAATGGGACAATATATACATTCAGTTTATACGTTTATTTTCTAATCATCGAAGAGACCAGTAGTTTCAACTTTTTCTATACGTTTCGTCTTTGCTTAACAAACTAGTGCATTTTATTTCCATTTGGAAGTAACTGTAGTATTCCCACGTCCAGTAATGAGAGCATTGCGTTTCCAACATAACCAATCGTGTCAAATGCTGACACAAAACATATCCAGATAGTTTTTGTTCTTCTTCCCTGCCTGGTTGCCCATGAGCCTCGTGTGATGTTGTGTGCCCAGAGTCTGTCTGCATATTCAAATGTTGCTGTCGAAGTGTTTTTGTATTCTCTTCCCCATCCTCTAAAATGGATTCTCTCTCTCTTCATTTAACTAAGTTGCAATTGCGTCTGCGCTGCCCTTGCTCTTGGTGTCATCCCTCTACTCTTTTGGACGAAAAGACGACGATACGCGAAGTTTGAGGCCAGCTTGCTGCAGCTTTGGGCCGGCTGAAGCTGAGAGGAAGAGGTCGGTCGTTCTGCGTGCAATCGACTCCTCTTGGCAACTAAGGGACGTCTGTGCTGGTTGCTGTAGTCGTGCCTTGTTTTCTATGCACCCACACACGTACACATACAGGCACCACAGAGTCGGTCACACAGAGCAATTCTCCGGGGGCCTGTCCGTGCCCCGTCGCATCATATGCCGTCCATTTCAGCTCGTTCAAGTGAGCTACTTTCCTAAGCTACAACGGTTGGACCCCTTATATCCCCTCATCCCTCACCCAGTCAGAGTCTGAATCCGAGTCCTGAATGGAAGATATTGAGTCGCCTATGCTGAGTGAATCCTTATCTAGATGCTCATCTCCGTTATTTGCCACTGTCGGACCCTCCCCCCTTTTTCCTGCCATAGAACATACGTGTGCGACTTCCCCCATGAACCGATTGTTTGACTATCCCGTTTTTCGTGGGGCGAAAACTGCTGGGACTGCCTGTGTGTTTGTGCGTATCTGTGTGTCCTCTCCTTCTCGCCCCGGTCGTACGCATTGCCATTGTCACTCTGCCGCTGAGTACCAAAACAATTAGTATGGATAACTTAAGGAACCGCGCAAGTCATGGCTAATTTCCACCACGAACGAATATGCTGCAATCCTCTCAACCGGTCTCGCACGCTCTTCGTAGGTATGAAGGCATGAAACTCACGAAACGAGATCCCTAATCTCGAAGACTACGATAAGGACCACTGGTGGAGAAAGCCTGTTCACAACGTCAACCGGGACGCCAGGAATCCTGAAGTTAGCCACAGAACAATAATCTTTCTTAATCAGATTCGTACGAGAAAAAGAAGAAGTAAAAATATTTAAATTTGCGCCCCATTAGCAATCGATCTTGGAGAGGAGGAGAGCGCCTATGACTGCAGAGCTTTTTTACAGGAGCAGTGCGGAATTTCGACTCTAGAATGACCGCAATTTCAATGCGAGAGAGAGAGAAGGGGTTGTCATATGTTGCATTATTGGCCGGCATAGAATCATATCACTCGGCACAGTCCCTTGTCCCGCTCTGTTCGGCAGTGTTACTACTAAGCGTTCTGTGAATAACCTGGCATCATGTGCACCAACTATATATGCCATTACGCGCGGTGCATGGTGATTTCTGTATAAACGCAGGTTATATATGTGAATCTCTTATGTCGATGTGAGCCTATACACAAAATGACTCCTTTGTAATTTTTAACGCGAAACTAGTGCTTCGTGTTCAACACAATGTTTTGGATAACAAAATCGTTTTGACTAATTTTTAAACGATATTTTTGTCTCGCGAACGTTAACAGAAAACAAATATGCAGATAAATGAAATGATCACGACGCTCTTATTTATTGCTTGAGTCAATTCTTTTTTAGTTTTCACTAAAAGTCTATGAAAAAGCTCATCTTGTAATTTACGACTTAACTAAAGTTGCCGGCTAAGCGACCAAAAAAATAACTGCAATTACTAATAGTAAATCTGCGCTTATGGGCCATAATTAAAGTGTCGGTGGTATCTTTCAAATGTGCAATGAGAAAAGAATCTATTGTATAAAATGTCCCACATGGAACTGCGTTGTACCGCGTCGCAATTTAACGCGAAGCAAACTTATCACAGTGCAACTTTATTTTTTATAAATAAATAGTTAAGGAATAGATAGTTAATGAATAAATAAGGAATTTGGTCAGTGAACAGAGGTACTAGACGCGAGGAGATAATTTGTTATGACTGTAGTTATCGTGTTTGGACTTCTTGTTGCTCTTGGTTGGGTGAGATGCCGGTTACTTGTTCGAAACCGCTGTAGTCACCGCGTCAACTTTATTAGTTTACGGAATTTCAGTAATAGTGTTTTAGACGTGAAGCACAAAAATAAGCGCAGTGGTTTGATTTGCTAGAACAAACTTAATTGAATAAAGCAACCTCGATCAGTGGGAAACTCATTCATTATGCGATAGATACAAAGCGACAATTTTGTGGCGTTTCTGATCGCTTCCGTTGAAAGTTGTAGAAACAATAAAAAATCCGTTAAAGTAAAAGAGCGACAGCATTGTCCTCCACAACAAAAATAGAGGTCCAACACAATCCAATATTAAGGATTGCTTTATACGAAGATATCGATAATATCAAGCCTCACAAACTCTTCATGGCTGCATAATATAGCCACAATAAAGAAACAAAAGCACGATACCTATGACCCAAAGGATACAGAATAGTTTCAAGTATACAGAATAAAAAAAAGTATATGGGTTTAGTTTGAACGTTCATCAACTGGCTAACGCAACTTCGTCTCTAGAACATAAACTAACTAGACATAAACAATATATTTTTAAAGCATTTAAAACTAATAGAAAATCAAAATTTTTAAAATACTAGTTACTATATGAGTTGTAGTTTCTCAAATGTTTGGATAAAGTACAAGGAGCATGAAGTTTCCTTGAGGCCCTTCTACCATTTTTTGAATAATTATCTCATACATCAGTGATGGTGAAGCTGGTTTCAAAAATACCGTATTCGGGACCGTATTTAGACCAGACAAAAGATAGTAAATAAAATTGACCTGAGACTGCAGTTTTTCAAGACGTATTCACCCTTAACTACATATCTTCTTACACCTCTTTTACGAAACCTCATATTTTTCAATTACTCAAATTGCGTTTAGTATAAATTAGAAAAAAACATCGATAAACACCTGGAAGGGTTATAAAGGAGGGCTTTAAACAGAAAACTGAATTTTTTTCAATTTCCAATTCACAATGTAACACGATAATGCTAATATATCAAGTATAGTAATTATCTTGCTTACTTATTATCTGTTCCTTTCTATACCGCGGTAAATAGTTAAAATGTAGAGCTACGAAAATGTTATGTGCACATTCATTTGTATAAAACGTACCCTTGCAGCTGTTTTTTAATACGTTTCAAGTACTTCTCTCCATTTTTAGATTTGAATAGCTGTTAAAGATATTTAGTTTAACTTTTAAGAAAATACAGTCTCGTCTCAATTCATGTTATCCTAATAGTCTGTGGTTCACTGAAATGTGCGTATTCCACTGACGTTCGCATCTTAGAGTATCCGTTATATGTTTATTAAAAGAAACTTGTCGTCGTATTTCTTCAACATACGCGGTATTTCAGCTATCCAGCTTTTCCGCACGTAAGCAAGGTCCGCCCTCTGTAAAATATATGTCTGCGTGATCTCGCTATTTGTCCTGCAAGATCTATCTTTAATATAGAAAAAGTTTGAAACCTGTAGTAGAATTTTTGCAGTTCAACTGCAGTAATAAGACAATTCATTTTTTTATGGAGGCCGTGTTCGTACGGACCGTTACGCTTTATTATACATATTTTATTTGTGACAGAGAAATGGTAGTTCCGACGCCGTTATTAAACTCTCGGGCTCCCTTGTTGAAAAGCTGAAAGAAGCGTGAGGTACTTAGGTGTGAGGCGGGATGTGCTTTTTGCCGAGCTCGCGTGTTCGAGATCTGTGCATCTCTACGCTAGCCACGTTGTTAAAGTTGGTTCTCTCCCAACAGTGTTGTGACTGTCGCTTATAAGTTCCCTATAGGTTCTAGAGCATAGAATCGTTTTCGCTACAGCATCTAAATGCAAGACAATGCTATCGGAATCCTACCCAAGTGAACAGGCTGAGGAATTGAATGACTCTTTCTCTCGGTCCCGACTCTAACTTCGTTGTGACTGGCGGCAGGTATAGGCCACCAGTGGCGCAGCAACCAGCAGTATCACCATCAATGGTCGTAAAGTCGATTCTAGCCATCCCGCTAAGCAACTACTCGAATCCGAAGAAGGCTTGCTGCTTGGCCTTCAGCAAGTTACTGCGTGTGCAGTCCCCCTCGCCTCCCCCTGCTTCTTTATCCGTAAGCCTCCGCTGCAGAGTTTGTGGCCATGAGACGGGCCGGGCCCCTTTCTTACTTTGCCTCGAAACGGCCTCGTTCTCCATCTCACGAGCCAACTCACGTCTTCAACGAAGCTCTTCGATCTGTTGAGGACCGAACCCTACCCTTGACACTATATACGCATAGCTGTGGTTGTTGTAGTAGCAGTTGTAACAACAACAACAGCGGTAGCACTACTGCGCGAGTAGTAGTAGTAGTTGTAATAGTAGTAGTGGTACCCAGAGATCGCGCTGAACACCAACAGCGATCGCCAATGCTACCGTTGCCGCCACCGCGAGTGCATCACCGTCTATAGAGTAGTTTGCCAGTTTTGTGGCAAAAAAGCACGAAAGGAAAGCAAGTGTTGGCCGTGATGGTATAAAGGGATGGTCCAATGGGTCAAATAAGAACTACTATAAGATGCTATATGACTCAAGGCAAACAAGCACGGCATGAACACATCAAGTAGAACAGCGATGCTCTCGGATGGTAGAAGAGGCAATCACAAAGTTGGGTCAAAAACATGCCCCACACACAAACACATATACGAACTAGGCTCTGCTTCGTGGAATGCTTAACCGCGTATAGAAGTGCACAAAGCATTGAGACACCAACTGTAGTCAACTGAGATCGCTGTCTGTATTCCTTCTGTGTCGAATCCAAAAGAGACTCTTGACCTCTAAACAGATTACACGAACGTGTGTAAACATGTAAAATATTTGTATTATTTTCTTTCATAATTTACATTATTACAAGAGAGACGTCTTAGTAATGTCAGCACAAGCGTTTTGTCTAACGATGCTAGTTAATTCACATGTTAAATGTACTCATAATAACTTATAGAATTAATTAAAAATAATAGAATCGACGATGAAGTTTTAGTTTCTTTTAACGTCACTTCTGCTTATGTTTACGATTTCAGCGCGCAACGCAACAGCACTTACTACCACTCTGGACATAAAATATAGAAATTACTATTAAGGAGTCAATCAAGCTTAACTTAGCCGTTATAGAATTGCAGTTCCGTAAATAAGCCCCGCCTTGACTTCAAGATTATTACAAAACACTGGAGTGCTTCTTGAAAGCGCTTGAACTGAGATTCAGTTTACCACCATTTTTTGTTTCAAGACTGTGAAATATTACTTATCAGTTTAAACATAATTAGAAGAAGAGAACATTTGTTTTGGGGCGTCCATGGTTTCCTTCCACGGTAAAATAGAGTTTGTTGTGCAAAAGACTGAAAAATATCTGAACTCTACTCCAATAATCAGTCTAGCCTGAGCATTTTCAATACTTGCTTCCTTGTATTTCTCTCCTATATGGAGTTTTTCCTCCGAAGTTTGTGAAATAAGCGACTGCGAATGAAATTTCATAAGCTACGAATAGTGGTTGTAAAATCGAACCAACCCTATTCAAATATCTTACGACCGGCACCAAACGATTTAGAGCTCGTACAGTTCGGAAAAAGGATCGTTGATAGTTTCGCAGACACGCCTTTTTCGCGATAATCGGATGTTGCGTTTCCTAGGCAATCTGTCTCCCGATGAAAAGATTGTTTATTGAGATTATATTTTATGAAACGAAGACACAAAATCGTCATTTGAGTGTTATGGAGATTAGCTGTCGGTGAGCGACTCGTGGTAAGCGTGTTTGTAATCTTCGATGAAACACGATTAAATTGACCCGATGAAGCTGAGCATATTTAGTGGCTTGTTAGATTGGAGCATTGTGGCCACCCTCAAAATCAGTGAAACGAAGTTATCGGAAAAGATCTATACAGAAAAACGAAAGCACGTCGACTTTAATTAAAGTCTATTCATGCAAAACCCACCAGTGCAATATATTGCAAAAGGTTTTGCAGAAATCAAACAAGAAAAGTTGCTGTGCCAATTCTACTCGCTAATTCACAAAATACGCTTTGCTTAGCATTTGATCAAAAAGACATAGGAGAACATTCCCAATGCGGGCAGCACCCTGTTCACTATTGCTACAAATACAACTAAATTTAAAATGTTGCTTGTTTAACATAACAGCCTCTTCCTTCATTTTCCCCGTTATTTCCTGTACGCAGAAAATTGCATTCAATCTGATCTGTTAATATCTCATTTTTCTAGAGAAGCTCGAGAGTACGTAATGAACATGGGCTACTGTCTGTTTGCAGTGCCGTTCCTTATCTAGTCTGGTTTTAACAGGGGTATAAATAGAAAAACTCAAATTTAATTAAAAAAGTGCTTATCTTAAGCTACTGCTTTGACAACGATTTGTTTTCCTTTTCTCGGGAGCAAACAATAATGCAAGTGGTGATATACGCAGTTAGGTAAGAAATGCTTTGTTCTATGTTGCAGCTATGCAATACAACAACAGCTACTCCTACGACAAATATATGCTGAACGTTAGTCATAATGATTGCTCAAGTATTGCAGCAAAGCGGAGTTTTTTCCATATGTGTTTTTGTCGTGCTGTGGTTGGTGTTATTATCTGTGGGCAGTGAGATGTCGAATTGAGGTGTCGCATGAAGCGACAGACTAGAGCTGAATTGATGGGGGCAACAGCGTTATAAGATAGATGAGCTGTCGAAATTCACAATCGAGAGAGTCGTGAGATCTTGTCGCTCTATGGTCCAGACTGCCAGCGGCCCTTAGAAACAGTGCCCGGCCGTGTGGGGAAACGACCAATTACGAACCTCCAAATCACCAAAAAATCGACACGATACTTACAGCCAGGCAGAGAGACAACGAACCTATAGGAATGGATATGGGAAAAATTTTGGAGGCGACGGTAGCGGTAACGATGAGGACGATGATTTTGTCATGAGGTAAAGAAAAGATGAGTGTCACGAATGTATCCACATATTCACATATCTCCACACAGATGTATGGAATGAACAAATTGGTGATCGAGACACGCTAGTCACCTCCAACCCGGAAAAACATAATACAGATTACCTTGAGAATGTAATCAAAATAAAAGACAAAAGGGTTTGCTATTTACATGATTCCTTTAAACATCTCCGTTTTACCAAATATGTGTCCTGCATTAAACGCGAGAGACACGCTGAGACATTTTGCGGCTGGGAATAGTGCAATCGGCCAAAAATGTCGTCAACTGAAGTGGGGCTTATAGTCACTCAAGGAAGTTAGATGAAGATTAATACTGAATAGGCTCGCACAGCCAACCTTTTTAATTGGCAGAGATCTAACCTGATTTTTTCGTTACTAGAATACCGTTAATTACATTCAATGGTAAGGAAATCATTTAGTTACGTACAAACGAACTTCTAAACCCATTAAGGCGCCTTTAAACTCGTTTTATGTTTAACTGTTGTAAATGGAGTTTGATGATGACAAAATAACAGACACTATGCGAATAAAAAAGTTTATTCAAAAAATTGTATCTACCTTATTTTGAAGCAATACCACTCATATCATTAATCTCATCCTTATTCTTGTATAGATTCTCACAAAGAATATTACTACAACTTTTCATACTTTTCGTTGTGTAAGTTAGTCGTTTCTCTGTACAGACCTCATGCGCTGATCCAATTGAGGCTACCTCAACAATTTTCATCTGAGTTCACATCTGGATTGGAAATCAATAGACAAAGCGGAACCAAATGTTTCCCGTAAAGAAAACAGATCATGCAACGGTCAAATGGTGATAAATGGAAGAGGAAAGAAACGAAGAACAGACACTGATTGGTCGTTTTTACCGTATAACGATATTGCGCATACTGACAACAATGATAACCTCTGCGCCTCCATCTCTTTCTGTCTGATAGTCTCCTATAAGCGGGCGTGTTCCTATTGGCAGCCGTTCCCCCTGTATCCTGATACAATGTTGCTAGTCCACGAGCCGCGTCTACACTGTTGCTTGTATTGCCTCCGATGGATGCTGGCCATCTACCTTCTGCCGTAGCTAGAAGCTCGTCAGGTGCGAAAGACGAGATCGGAGCGATGTCCTTTGCTTCTGACCGCGCTTTCTCGACGCGCTCCTAAACGCTCGCTTGTCAGGTGCATTTAGTACGAGTGCACTCACCTCTGTTGGAGAAAGCGACCCCCGTTGCGTTCAACTTAGACTTCGTCTGTAGATGAGAGTGCCTTGGACTTCAAGTGCAGCAGAAGCCTGAAGCGATCCACTCCTTGCACTTTTCGCTGCTTCTCCCTCTCATACACTACTTGGTAGCGCACTTTGTAATAAAGTTAATTCGGCAATTAAGACTGCTGTGCGCAATGGTGGTCTCTGCTGCTTGACTTAGCTATGGCTCGTCGTAGTTGAAGCCCGCGCGCTGTCCCCGACTAGACAGCCAGCCGCCTTGCATCCCCTAAGCCCCCGAGACTCATCCATCTCGTAATCGTGTTAGCGACAAGATTTCTGACTACCTACGCGCGTGCGATACGCGCTCGCATAGGCTACAAGTGTAACAATCCTCACACATGCAAGCACGAATACACACACACACACACACACACACACATACATATTTTAGTCAAGCGAATGGTTTAACCGGAGATCGGTAAAGAAACAAGCATTAGGCGCACTCAGCCCTTGGATCATTCTACTAACCAGCTGAGGAACGATGTTTGAATAGGCGCAATATAATTACATCCACCTGAACTACGATCGCCGGTTCGTTGCGTCATAAAACCGAGATTTAATGTAACGAATAATGTGACCTATGTGGCTTATCTGCTTCCAATGTAAAGCGATATACACAGATCGATATGTGTAAGCTAAAGCGGTTACATTTGCGATGAGCAGAGAAGGGGGCCGAGAATTGAATATGACCGAGCCGCTTCGTACCTGCCGTACGAGGATATACCTAATATGAAGCTAACCACCGAACACCTGGTGCATCCATTCACCATTTCACCCAACAACACCCTACCATTCGACCAAGCAAAAACTGAATAAAATACAAATAGTATCTGATTAAGTTGATTATTTGAATGAGTTGATTTCCTCTATAGGCAGAAAGTAGATATAGTGGCGAGGCATGTTCGTTTATTGCAACTGGTAAAACTGAATAGAGGTAAGTAAAAAATCAGGATCAGAATGTACTCACCGGTGTGAATGTAGGTGTGCTTCTTCATATCAGACTTCTGGTGGAATCTCTTGCCGCAGTATTCGCAGGGATAGGGCCTCGTGTCGGAGTGAATTAGCAGGTGCGTCGATAGTGTCGACGAACGCTTGAAGCACTTTCCGCACTGTTTGCACTCGAACGATCGTTCAGCCGAGTGGACGGCGCGGTGTTGAGCTAAGCCCAGCTCGTGACTGAAGGTTTTGTCACAGAGATCACATGCGAAGGGGCGGCCTCCTGGGCCGGGTTCGACAACTGCACCGCTGGTTGGAGAGCTAATGCTGAACCCTATATGGGCCCTCTGCGCATGTACCTCGAGGCCTTGCGGCGTGCTAAACATTTTGTCGCACTTGACGCAGTAAGAGTAGAGGTCAGACAGAGTCGCATGCTGCAGCTGGTGGTGGTGAGCCAAGCCAAGCTCTTCGAGAAGAAGTGCTGAGCTCGGAAGACTTCCTGACAGGTTTGATAGCGTCGTTAGGTTAGGAAGCGTCGTAGGCTTGAAACCCCCACCACGCCGCAGCATCTCGCCGTAGTCAAACGCCAAGAGTGGATTGACATTGCTAATAACGTTTTTTACATTGTTGCTGTTATTTTTATTATTATGATCATTGTTATTGTTAACTGGGCTGTTGTCGTTGCTGCTGCTATTGTTGTTGGTGAACTGTAAGGTTTGTTTGTTATCCACCGGAGTAATTGACGCTGCTGGAGAAGGGGAGTGTTTGTTATTGTTACTATTACTGTTCGTCGAATTGGTATTTGTCGAGTCATCTATGTTATCGTGTAGCCATGGTCGAACGATATTTTTAATTTCACTCGGTGACATGGACAAGTTGAGAGGCTTGAGATGAATGGATTCACAGTTTGTGCTGCCAGGAGGAGGTTCGGATGAGCCGCGAGAGTCTCTTGCATCCACAGGGTCAAAGCCTTCCGAAGTGTCTGCTGGTATAATTGGACTACTAGAGAGTGATTCAGGCGGACCTGGACTACAGTTATCCTCTTCTGGAGGAGAAGCATCTGTTGAGGCGTCTGAAAAGCAAACAAGACGGGTGCTTACAGGATTGGCAGAAATTCTTTGGAGGAAACCTATGCTTACAAGTCGTCTAGGATTCTAGTAAAATACTTAATAAATATTCACTATTTGCGACCCGTATCCGTTGGTGATGACTTGCTAGCATTGCATTTACTGTATCCAATTTACGAAATGGTTTCAGGAAGCCGATGATTTAATATCTTAAATGGAATGTCTTTAGCTTTTGCACTATGTTATTGACGCGTCTACCATTCACTCATGCAGGCAGGTTTTCGACTTGCTGGATCGGGTAAAATTCCCGATACCCACATATAAAATTATTGTAATTATTTATACCATGGGATGCCTTACCGAGAAATGTGACAGATTTTTCACTATTGTATGCTTATAGCTCGCAAAAAAATCCACAAACGCTCAACATGTAAAGACTGAAATTAAAAATATTCAACGAACTAACATGAAGTTAAACTATTCTATGCACAATTAGCCAGTATTTAGTGTCCCCAGTAACGCTTTTTACATTGGTTTGTAAGATGGGTTCCATAGATGTAACTGTACAATGGCGGGAATCGAACCCGTGCACTTGCGTATCTCCTTCGGTCGCAAGGCGCACGTGAATACACCAAGCCACTGAGCCTGACAGAAAAAATAAACTGGAGCCTTTAAACCTGACAGAGCCTTTTCTAAGGCCAATTGAAAAGCTCTGAAAAGATCAACCGGCTAAATGGCAATCTATGCCGTTAGCTTCACAACACTGTTATGGAGTCTTGTTGTTTTTGCAGTTCTTCTCCAGTAGGTTGTCACTTGCTGCTGAGACCGGAAAAGTGGACTTTTCTATTAAATATCACCTTCTTGTGGCGTTAATGAATGGATGGATTTTGCTGTTCACATTCTACACCAACACCACTACACCACCTGTATCTCGTGTTTGCCGAAGATGAAAGGGGCGTCGTGCGATATACGCCCCCCGAAATCGGATAACCCAAAGACAAGATGGCGTGCACATGCCCAAAGCCAATCTATGCATAGGTTACATTAAGAACGACGGAAGGGGGTTGAATACACGAAAGTGGTTTGGAGAGCGCGTAGTAGTGTTTTTGGTAGGTCATACTTGTGTATTACAGACGTCGATAGCAGACGTAAGCCAGCCAGTACTATTCTCCCGCTCCTTCTCAAGCGGATCGTAAGTAGGGTTTGGTTCCATTGAATTTGATTTTATCGTGCCAACCTCGTGACATATCGACCAGCCGACAGGCTGCGACATGTTCCCCTATACGCCTTCATATCGAGAGACAGAGTGGCAAGAGCGTTACGGAGCGTCTGTCAGTTTGGCTTTTAGTTTCCAGTGGGAGAGGACGATCGATCGATGTAGTAGGTATTCGGTTTCTCTACATCTTATCCATTGTCTCAACCGAGACAAATTAATAAATACTGCAGCGTCTGACACGGCTGCATAGACGTTTAAATAGTGCGGCGGCTACGATTGCGCCGGTAGGATAGAACGACTAGGCACTGGAGTCTGGGCAGCTAAGATCTTCAACTTGACACTGGCTGATTATAGGAATGAGAGGTTCTCCTCTCTCTGACTTACCTCGTATCGTTTCTCAGACTCTCGAATTCTGCCGTTTCTATATCGCCCCGACTTCTCTATATCATTGGGGGGTAGGGCGATAAACTCAGAAATAATGCCTAGTACCTGCAGCAACGACCTTAACTTCTATTTTTGTCGTCTGCCGATATTAGCTTCGTGAAGCTCTCGTATATTCGCAATAGCAGCAGCAGCAGCAGCAGCAGCATACGATCTACGAAAGACGCCGATCTCTATTTATGGCCAAGAATTCCTCGGGGAATCTCCAAGGGCTGCGCCAGCTGGACTGCAATGGTGTCTCTCTGCTCTGGACAAAATAATAACAACAGTGAGCATTGTCGGCCGTTAACTGAGGCTGGCTTTAATGTCATCTACGCGTTTCTAACTTGTTATAGCTTTCTGGAAAAAGCTTCCCTTTTTTCTGTCGTGAGTATCACCCTTGTTTAATCCAAATGAATAAATGGAAATGTTCTCTTTACATTGCGTGATTTCTTGCCCATATTCACTAAACGGCAATGAATGGCGACCATTTTCAGGGTGAGTAACTTCACTGTTTCGACTGTAAATCACCCAACCTGGCTGTGTATAGTGGCACTTAGTGATTTGTCAGCTCGTTCGTTCAAACGCATATACGTTGGACGCTATACGCCAGTGTTGACAGCATCACTTCAATGGCAATGGACCGCTGTTGTCCTGTATCATTATCAAGTATGGCCTTCATCCGTTAGTGGATCTCTTTACCCTTCTCATTCGTCTCATCGAACCAATCCTGTTACTGCGACCGCTGATCAAAGAAGACGCCAAATGATCAACAATAGAGAGAGAGGGAAAGATAAAGGAGTAGACCGTCGAGTGAGATAGAGCGCAAGAGCGTAACAATCAGCCAATGAAAGAGAAACAAATGGCTAAGGCGCACAGGATGATTAGAGCACTTTGGCCCTATGGTGGTCGAAGTAAAGGGGAGAAGGTCCAGAAGTATAAGACACAACGCAAAAGCAGAACTCGGGACAAAAAGGAGAAATATTTTGCGCAAATATTTGCTGGCAGTTCCTGGCCGAGAGCGTATGCGACAGCGCGCGTATGCGGTGAGTGTCTTCAACTGACACACATACACTATGTGTTCATTCTATCGTTGCTACGCATTGAACGAGCTTGGCTGATTGTATCGACTGGAGAGTCGAAGTAGCAGTGTATATTCATGATTTTAATCACCAAACCGCCCCGGGCCACCGCGAAGACGGCGAGTAAGTGAAATGATGGAACCGTGGAATGCAATGGCAAACGACAGACACCGACCCATAGCGATAGGAAGTTGTTCTAAAGAGCTGCCGGTACGTTGAGGGGAAACAGGGGGTTGTAGCCACAGAGCGCTCTGTATACGGCAAAGGGTGAAAACGCCTTTGCAGGAAGTGGTGTGGTGCCGTGTTCATGCTGATAGTTGATGGCGGCAGTCTGCTGCGGGTAGTAGTAAGTGCCGAACCCCCTTTAACGAACTCCGCCTGTAGTAGTGGCAGTAGTAGTAGTAGTAGTAGTAGTAGTAGCAGTAGTAGCTGCGGTGGTAGTGTCAACAGCCCGAGGTCATGGCAAGCCACAAGCACATATTGAGGAACCTTTAGTAAGTGCCGCCGCTTGCTCTGTACGTACAGAGAGCATAAAGTGTGCCTGGGCCTGGGCAGAGTAAAAAATAGTATTGTGACACACAACAAAGCAACAACTGATGCTGGACTTTGCCCTCGGATAGATATATACATATATATATATATATATATATATATAGAGTGGGAGCGGCAGTGGAAATAGGCGGATGTCATCTACCTATGAGCGGTGTAACCAAAAGCGCTTTACGTCGAGGTTATCTTTTTGTTATTTATTTTCTTCTTTTAATAAATTCTGAACGAAATATTGAAATTATATACTCGATCGACCGGAAGCGACTAAATACACTTCCTCGCTAAATCATGAGCTTAGGTTATTGGGAAGCTTATTTAGCTAGGAGAGGGCGAATTATCGTTACGTACGAAACGTTTCGTTCTATTGAGCATCGATAGGTAGGACAGCTTATCTTAGAATATGCCACAAGCCGTGTGTAGCATATAATGTGTATATTTAGCCAACAATTTAGCCAATGAAATCAACATATATCAACATAGATTTGGGGATGTCAAGCTACCTAAGCCCAGCTTGCGCTACCTCCCCCAGCAAAGTTCTGGACTAAATCCGCGATCCCAAGAGGGTCCGCCGTGATAGAGAAGCACCGCCACCACCGTCACCAACTACGAAGGAACTCTGCTATGAGTCGTCGGTCAACGCCGCAGGAACAACTGCTGTTGCTGTTAAAGAAAGCCGAACCGACAGACCAGCCGAAGTGGAAGTGGAAGCGGGAGAACCAACCGCAAACATCAATTCCAAGGAGACCACTCGGCCACTCTCGATGATTTCTGCTGATTTCGCCTCTTATGCCCTTTGTGCACTTTTGGTGCAACCTCCACCCGGTCGTCCTGCTCCTTGCTCTCTCCTCCGCAGTTCTCATTCAGGCTCTGGTTGTTCTCCAGTTCACTCTTTTCAGACTTAGTCGTCCGGCCTTCTCGAGTTTTTCTTGTACATTGTAGTGGCAGGTGGTAGTACTCCGTCCGTTTTTTCGTTTCCACTGTCTGCCCCGTTTATTTTTCCCGGGTTGCTTCGCCATATAATCAGCGGCTTCTCGTGCTTGCAAGAGCAATTTGTGTTCCTTGAAGAAAAACACGCCGAGGTCGACCTAATGTCCGACTTCCCATCGAACAACTGGACGCCATAGAGAGCGCAGGAGGAAAACGCGAACCAGCACTAAAACGGTAGAAGAGGGGAAAAAAGGAAGCACGGTGGAAAAACAGAGAAGACGCCAAAGCGAGAGAGAAGGAGTGCATCAGAAGTAGGAATCGCTGCGGGCTGTCTTATTTTCCCCGGTAGATTGCCCCGGAGAGTTGCAACCTAGTTTGAGCATCTGTTAGCGGCGTGGGCACCGACCGACGGACCGACTAGTGAGAGCCAACCGCCAAACGGACCGCGCATTGGTTCAGAAGAACAAAGAATGCGGCAGAAAGAAGAAAAAGAGGACGACGAGAGAGTAAGAAACGAAAGGAGGAAGCTGTGCACAGCTTCCACTTAATGCTGCAATCCACCAACTGATCGTATCGCAATTGCAACAATCGATTGAAAAAAGACAAGGCCGAGTGTTCTTCAACCCCGAGTGCTATGGAAACCTCTGGTTGACGTAAAACAGTTGTGTGAATCCACAAACTATTTACTATTATACAAACACCATACGCAGCCCTTTTTTGCTCTAATTTGTAATCAGCAGGAATCTTACATATCTGATGGAATTTACGTTCTTAACCCTATTCTTTAGATATATAGTTTCGGTTACATTATGAATAGGAAGTCTGTTGCGATCTTATCATATGAGGTGGTAGGTTAAGTCGGAGCGCGTCGTTAAACGGGCAGATCGATAAACAAACGCTCGAATTGGTCAAGAACAAAATATACATTAATAGTAACAAACCAAAAAATATGTACGTATTCGCATCATTTTCTCAAGCCGCTTCTTTCTATATGACATTATTCTCATATTAAAGAGGATCAGAATTTAATTAAATGAGAGGTATTTTTGGAGCACCTTTAGAGCATACCTATCTATGTAAATAATGCCGTTCACGGCAAAAAACACTCAACCAGTGAGGCATCACAGTGTGACAATATTTGCATTCTATGAAAAGGGTAGGCCAGTAGGCCAGTAGATATCAAACCACAACGAGTCGGCGATAATTAAGCCTTGTGTTTTTTGCTCACTTTCAAAGGATAAAAGATTCACCCCCCTCCTTCATTTAACTTCAAACCTGGTTTATTAGTGGTACTACTGTTGCTGTTACTGCCATCCTTTTATCCACCAAACTCAACTGAATGTGACTCCCAATTTGTCTTCGTACGCTAAAAGCAAACTTGCCACCGATGGTCTCGAGTAGGTAAAGGAGGCCCAGGTACAGACGAGAATGGGCAAAACAATAACTAAGTCTGGTGTGTTGGTCTATATTGTGTCGAAAAACGACGAGTGGGGTTAAGCCGCTGAGCCCTCTAGCCCTAAGGGATGGGCTAGGTAGGGGGTCATGGAACTGAGACGCGAGCATCCTTCCTTTATTTTCATGCCATCCTGATCCCCTTACCCGCCTAAACAGCTTTCAGTCCCAGCCAAATAGAATTACCTTCCCCCGCTAGCCTATCCGCCATCATCGTGCGCGCCCACCTCTACAAAACCAGTGACGGTGGCAATGGCGCCGGTAGCAAAAGCGCGCGGTAACTGGCGCGCTTCAGCAGAGGGCTCAATTGTGGGCAATGGGAGACCTGCACACCGATCTCAAGCTGCTGTTGGCTAGTGGTTGCTAGCCTCTTAATACCTATGGTTCACTGGCAACTTTCTATTCGTCCAGCCGCAAGCAGGCACTAGCATTGGTTGGTGCCCTCGTCCACGCGGAGGAGAAAAGGCCTCTCGCTCCCCGAAAGCACTTGCGACGTATCCTTTGCTCACGGCGAGAGGCCATACGGCCAAATAGCAGAGAGTGAGGGAGGCAAAAGCTCGGTGGACGACGACAAATGCTGAACGATAGAAGACGTTGGCTACGTTTCCTAGAGGGCGCAAGAAAGAGGACAGCACTCGAGCAGACAACCCGAGATGCAAAAGGCAGCCAGAGGTATGGGAAGGTCTGTAGATGGGAAAAGAGGAATGAAAGATTGGGGTTGAGGGTTGGGGGTAAGTATATGGGAGGAAGTATCATCCTAATCCTCAGGAGGATTGAAATAAAGCAATCGAGTTTGTTCCTCAATCCCTCGTTTTGCAGGACGCAGCAGCAGAAGCCGTAACGGGCTCTTACCTTGTTGAAAGGCCATAGAAAAAGATAGCCACAATTTTCACTTGACAACACGCCATTGCGAGCGATGGAAGTCCCTAGTTCATCGGAAAATAGACTTGCCTCCTCTCTTGGACATAATGATGGTCAAGGCAAAACAGATCATAACCGAAGATCGCCAACTGTTAACAGGTATTATTATTATTTCTATTATTATTATTATTATTATTATTTCTATTATTATTATTATTATTATTATTATTATTATTATTATTATTATTTAGAATAGACTTATGGTGTTGGTTGCTAGACAAGGCGCACAATTTTGTGATATTGTAGTAGTCGTAGGAACACGTACTCAGCAGTAACATGTGAATCTAGCGTTTAGTAAAACATAAGAAAAATACGTATGTTTATGGCTGTTTTGATGTTGTTTTAACATTTCACAATATTTTCCAGAAAATATATTAGATGTTAAACTAGGTAGGTGTTACTGTGACATTTTTTTTCGCCTATTATTATCAAACGCTTAAATTAATGTAACTGAGACACCATCATACCGTTGTTATATGTACGTGGATTAATTTAATAACGTTCTATAAGAATGATCCATGTCTCTCTGCCAGTGTCTCAAAATGCTAATAACCTAGTAATTGCTTTTTTTAGTTTGCAATGGCTTTCTTCGCGGCAAAAGCCTTCAGGGATTTCGAATTAATTTTTGAGATGAACTTTCCAAAATGTACTTCGAATGTTGCAGTAACCACACAGCATATTGTTAAGGTTGACCATCAGAAAATATTTAACGCCCACGCACTGCTTTTCGCATCACTTCGTAAGACGGGCCTCATAGACGAAACTGTTCAAGGGCAACGATCGAACCCGTGCACCCGGCGCACACGAACGCACCAAGCCACCGAACCCGACTGGAGAATCGGTCTGTCAAGCTCAAATATTACCAATTAATATATTTCATGTGTTGTTCTAGTTGTACGAAAGCATCTTTACATAAGAACTCCTATACACGTTTTAATGTACTTGTTGTATTCGCAGGAGAATAGGGAAGGTGAAGTTATAAACTTGACCTTTTATGATTTGTTCCAGAAATAATATTTAGCATATACTTAGAATACAAACAACAGTAAAACAGTTAACTGATTAATAACTGGACAAAGTTATTGAGCTCCCTCTTTCACGTAACCACATTTCAGACTTTATTCCAAAATGGATCATACGAATTTACTTTTTTTGAGTGAGTGACGAGACGTTACAGCATCGTTCTTTCAGGCGTCGCCTGTTTTCGTTGTTAGTGTGTCAAGTAACATTGTCAGTGTGTACACAAATGTGCACAAAACCCTGGCACAGCTTCCAAAGAGTGGTCCTATTTCCAACATTTACCGTCCATACGTCTTCACAACATTTACCACTTTGTAGAGTGCTATGAGCCTTGGTACAGCCACAAAGCAGACAGAAAGGCGCGCTTTGGATACCTCTTACCAGAACTCTTGCAGGATGTATCTACTACCCGAGATGCTGGTACACAGTAGACGGCTGAGGTGGAAACGCCCAAGGCAAGCTGTCACGAGCCGACCAGTCGTTGCGGCCATTGTACCAATGAAGGTGATGGTTGCCGGTAGCGTCCGCGGGATTTGGCGGGGAGGTAATCAAGGATAACTTGATTCCAGCTGATTGTGCCTAGCCAGCAGATACTTCGGCCGCTAGCTCACACTCTTGGGACCAACAAAAGTAGGGGACCAAGCGAATGTGGGCCACACACGCACAATTGTGGGGAAGGGTAGGAATCTTTAACTTGCAACTCTGGATACAAGCTACGAAGGGTTTTCTGTGCGCAACTCGAAGCTGGTCAGTAAAGAGTCACATTGGCCATTGAAAGTAGCCTATTTTGCGCAGTTGTGCTAGCTTAAGTGATTTATTATTAATGAACAGGGAATATGCTATTGGATGAAGCAGTGACGTCGACAGGTAGCGAATTGAGAAGTATGAGCATGAACGATCTGCAACCGCGGTAGGCTGGGGTAAAATATTGGTGAATGTTTGGTGTTGTGATTATCTCAGATAAACAACTTGCACACAAGAATGCCTTTCATTATCATGTAAGTATGGTGTTTCCGACTTGGAATGCATTTATGATAATAAATACGATTTATCCATATACAAACGTGTGTTGTGAGTCACCATTTGTACATTAATGGTTTATTTTTAGGTTCATGACGAACGTTAATACACTGCATGCACTACTCAAAAAGTATTCCAATTACTGTGTATTTTAACAATTATGGTTTTAGCGGATTGGGGGCTAACCTCATTTACTACGTACCTCGAAGCCGGTTGACAAGGCCACCAACGCCCGTCGTTTGGTGAGTGCCATTGGTACTGTGCGGAGTATTATAAAATTGTCCAAAGAGTGGCCAAAAGGCTGCTGGTGGAGGAGCACCATTGACGCCTTTTAGAGCTGATAAAGCCGACCAAAATGAAGGAGAAGGAAGAAGGTCGGGCCACCCCGATCGAAAGAGTGGAACTGATGTTGGCAACCCGGGGAAAACCGTTGATGGCAAAACACTGGCAGGCGCCACCACCAACGCAGGGGGTAGTGGTGAGACAACCTCTGAAAGAAGAAAGAAAAAAGGGAGCACCCAGTTTGTGATCTGTATCAGCTCCCAAATGTATTTTGACGAAGTATATATTTAGCTAAAAAACTAACTGTATAGTAGTACTAGACATACTCTGTACTTAGATGCACAGGGAATGTATTAATGGCTAATCTATGTTCGACTATAAATAGCTGTAATTACAATATTTCTATGACAGCTGTGGGCACTAGACAATCACATGAAAAGATTGATTGTTTGGACTATAGTAAAAACAAGTGAGCGCTAGCTGAAAATAGAGCATACGATATTTTAAACGTTCTTTGGTTCTTATTTATTTCTTCGAACGTATAAGAGAACATTTGTATGCACAACACAGTGCTATAAATCATATTCACACATATGTAGATTCATTCATATGTGGAAAGCGCTAAAGCCGCGTATAATCTTTATGGAGTACTCATATTTTTACTGTTTGAAAATTCAGGTGTTAAATACCAAAATCTGAACAGAAATAGTAAACGGAATTATGCAGTTACTTAAAATGCAATAAAACGGGATGCCTATGTAAGGTATATCCTTTTTCCTATGCTTTGTCGGAGTGAATAACATGAGGGTCCTCTTTTACATAGACAATTCATGAAAGCTTTTGTCCATCTAGGGGCTTTGTTTTTTTCAGTTTTCTCTCGAAATTTTCGAACAATTTTCCTATCCGCGAAACGCTCCTATAATAAACAAATCAACTTATACACACATAATGGTCTCATTGACAAGAGCCTCAATGGCTATCCCCGTCCGTACCTCCGCCTTTTCACGCCCTTTCTTCTTTGTCTCTCATTTAAAAATGTTGATACCCTGGCACAAATGCTGCTTTTCCTGTTAGTTTTCCCTTACAAGCATAGTAATAATAATAATAGTAATATTACAACTCCCAGTTCACTATGACTTCCGAGTGCGAAAAGTAATACTTCGCCAACTTTATTGTAGCCACTCTGTCGCTAGACAGGTACCGTATCGCCATTGTTACACGTTTCCAACAGCTTGTTAGTTGTTACAATCGCAGTACAGGATGTATCAATGGCCTAGGGAATAGCAGGACCTCCGACTAATACAGATCGACAGGTAGGTACTCTTCGCGCATGAAGTACATCGCGCGACTCGATTACGCGATCCAAAGGAGCCGACCGCTTGACGGCCGTGTGAACAGGTGAAATCAAACAAGGTCAAAGCTGTATGGGATACTACCTTTGTGAACATAGAATGAGTATACGTGCCTGGCAGTGGGCAAATGAGCTCAAGTGGAAAAACAAAGTACAGATAGGTTACGGAAATGGAGCAAATCAAATATCACCTTAGATTTAAAGGCGTTTCGAGTCGAGAATCTTTCCCATTCTAAACTTCGCCGATTTTTTAAACATACATTATCGTTAGGGGTCACGGCATGTAAATACAATAGAAAAAATAAAATTAGCATCATACAAAATTGGTCAAATTCTCATTTAGCGTAATGAACGATAATGCTTTTCTGGTAACTGATAGACCAGAAAACATTAAATAAAAATCTTACAGTCGTTATTCGAATCACATGAACTCGCGTGTTCTCATATATGAACTGATAAAATTGCTCTATACTAAATTAAATTTCAATAATCTATATCTAAGCTTTCTTGGAAGTTTCGGCGCACGCTTTCATTCGACCTTATGGCTTAATTACAGGTGCTAATTAGACGGGTCCAGAGACAACGGCAACGGCTCGCTAAAATCAATGATATGATATGTTAAACCATAGTTACTAAACATAACTGCGAATGAAACATTTTCTCATGCTCACTTTCTCGCGTGCTTTCGTTGAAGACATACACAAATGAGGACGCTCAATACACTCAACATATTCTGGGTTATTTGGTCGTATTGTGACTGTTGTCGCCGCTGGTGTTGTTGGCAGTGATAATAATAAAAATAGTGGTCGTATCGTTGGTGACTTGATCGATGTAACGGCGCGTTAACTCGAAATTGCCGGTGCCTCTTTCGGGGCCCTTTTTTGATACGATGTTACTGTTCTTGGCAGCAGTTATCATATAAGCATTCAACTATCTTACTACCAGCTCGACTTCTTCTAGAGAACAAAATATTGTAGAAGTCTAAGAGTGCGCGTTTTGTACCAGGTTGGCTGGTAACATGAGGATACTTAAAAAAAATCGTACCATTTTTATATGGGAGAATTGCATAATATTCTACATTCGACTTTTGAATATATATATATTATATATATAACTATAAAAAGGTTACTGAGCATATATATATATATATATATATATATATTAGTATCAAAGCGTTAAGGTATCTAAGCACAAATACCTAAAAAGGAAGACGATAACGCGAATTCGTGCAGTTATTGTCTTTGTAGCTGATCACATTACCACAATGCGCTATCATCATTTTCCGCTTTTTTGTTTATTAAAAGGAAATTGTTCGCCCTTATAATTTAATGATTGATACATAAACTGATAATATTGATACATAGTCTTTGTAGCTCTTACTGGTGAACCTTAATTCTCGAATCAATTTAGCCGTAACAGAGACAGATATCACAAATTCAAGTCTAATAAAACCGTTTTGGTTGTACCATATTCATGTAGCAAAACTTTGATTTAGTTCAAGGTATTCCAAATATATTCCAAATATATCTAAATAAATTACAGTCTCTAAATTGATGCTCCACAATACGAAATAAAGCGACGAAAACTAGAAGATTGATGAATATGACGTTTATAATATCCAGCTGTCACTATAACTCTCTTCTCACGGGTTTTCCTTTCAAGTCCAATTGCCGTGGCCCTATTTAAGCAACGATCTTTCAAGTTCGGAGGGTCATGTCATAAATCTCGTGCTATCTCTACACCACCTGTCTAAGGCCTCCTCTTCTATTTCCTTTTCTTGTCATTGTTTTCTGTTAAGACCTACAGCATATTTGTGAGAAATACACTTGCTATAATTCTGTTCAAATTAGTGTTCACTGCTTAGGGTGATGTTTAGTAGGATGACGTATATATTGTTTACATATTTGTTCAACTACTGTTGGCTGGTGTACTTTTTCTCTTCGCTGTAACATTCGGCACTACAGATGTATATAGACTTAGCGCTTTAGAAGTATTGTAACGATGTTAAGTTGTCCTACACTATGAATTATTACTACGATGTGTTATGCGATCGAAACAAATGGACCACCACCGCCTCGCTTCGCTATCCAGTCGTCACCGCAAAGGATGTCGATAAATGATAAACTAAACTGCTACGGTTTCTACTCGAAGGTGTTCGTGTACGAGCTCCTGCCTGTGCTGTTGATTGCTTATCAGTGAGGGGAACAATAACTGTAGTGATTTATGACGCGACATATAAAGGCCGGTAAAAAGCGTTTAAGGTTGAGACGACCGCAAGGAAATTTTTTCTCTCAATACTACATTTTTTCTCGTTATGCCATTGCTCCGGTGACGAAAAATAAACGTTGATAATAATTCAGTGGTCATTTGATACGTTAATCACATATTTAGAAACAGTAAGCTTCAAGTAAGGTGACTATATACATTTCAGTAAATGGCCATATAGTGTTTGCTGAATTAATAAATGCACTATTTGAGTTGTCTGTACAGTTATAGACACTCTTTCTTTTAGCCAATTGCTAAGCCGGATTAAACTGTGAACCTCTTAGTAACTACCGGTCTCATAAAGAAAAGTTTCACTTTTAGATGAAAATGATAAGTTTTTTTGTGTACAATGCGTATTACGCATTGCAACCACTGAAAAATGTGGCAGAATTCTAATTATGTACAAAACATGAAACAGGCGCGGAAATGTGGCCCCAAATTATTTTGTAAAACAATTTCTGTCTTCAGTACAAAACAGTATCCGCGAACAGCTAACTGATAAATGGCGGTCAAGAGAGATACCATTTTTACTTTATTAATAAACAAAAAGGATGATGAACTTGTTATGAAAAAACTGAGCATGCTATCTTATTGAATTGGAAATTTATCTTTGCGGATCAGAATATGTTTTACATATATATAGATTAAATGCAACACAGACCTATATTTAAATACCTATTTCAGGCACGTAAAAATGTTCGTAAGTCTAATATTTACATAACTATCGAATTTGTGTATATACTATGATATTGTGAGTTTTACTCTATCTCATTAACTTACCATAATGGGATTATATAGAAAGAAAAGAGCAAAGTAACTGCCAAAGATGTCCGTCGTGGGCAAATTCTTTTGTTTGCCTAAAACTCGGACCTGCCAATTCAGTTTGTATCCGTTGTTTGACGAGGGTCGATCCGCGCGAGATCAGGCAAACGTTGTTTCCTATCCGCTTTTGGCTGGACGAGTCTTGAGGGGGCTTTAGCCTGGTGTCCTACTAAGCTGTGAAGTCTACACGAGCCGAGCAAAAGGAACGCCTCAGCAGGATGGAAAAGTGAGCCAGATCCGATACGAACATTTGATCCGGTGCTTGTAGCTAGGACGAAACGGACTACGACAGAGGACAACCGAATCCTATTAGTGGTCAGCACAGCGTACGCGAGGCTGGTGTAGGACACCCATTCCACGACAAGAGCTGGATCAAGACGCCAAAATGGCCTATGTCCTATCCGATGCCGATGCTATTCGGCCTAAGCCGACGCGTCACCCCCAAGTGACCACAGACCGTCGCTGGCAGGCATCGAACAAACGTCTTATGACCTAAGGCGAACATTGCAAAAAACGAACAAAGCAATTGATAAGGAAACGAAAAGAAAAAGCGCGTCTCGGAAACGACGAAGACAACGAAGTGCCGCGTCACTTAGGCTCAGTCTTCAGTAAAGTGCGCTTCGCGCGGAGTAAAACTGTTCAACGCAATTGTGCACTTTGATGTGGACGCACTTTCTTGCACAACACGCACTACTTTTTGTGGCTTGTCTTGTAGCAAATAACGGCACAAACGGTAAATCTGTCAGATAAGTAGACCGATGCTACTGAACCGTGCAGTAGAGCCACTCACTTATCCAGGAAATGTTTTTTTTAGTTCGACGTTTTTTAGACGAGTTAGTAACGTCAAGTCACATACAAGTAATGTTTATGTATTCAATTACGTATACTTGAGTTGAATATATCTCTTAAGCAATTCCTCTGCTATTGTCACTATTGTCTGCTATAACCACTACATGTTAATTTTTCACAATCTACCTATGGCTTCCGTTTCGAAACACGCATTATATTTGAAATACAGTTGAAATAACGCTGTGAAGGGCAGAGACTTCTCGTCAAGTTGTTTCGTCAACACTATTTTCAGGTCAGTCGATAAGGTTGCCCGTCAACACTGACCATCATTGAGTGAATTGAGCAGCTTTAAGCTAGATAAGGAAAGTTGGTTGAAACCGACAAAAGGCCGCTGGGAATTGGATAGAAGATTGGGAAAAGCTTCGTAGCAAAGTAGGGGGAAAAAAGGGATCACACTGCTTGTAGCGGGGGTGCTGGTAGGGTTGATGGTGGGGGAGCCTAATGTAGGACATGATTCGCAGTGAAGCAAGACTGACTGGCAGGAAAATGGCCTGGCCAGACCTAGTCTTCTAAGTCCTCTCAATAAGGAGGCTCTGCTTTCTCAGTGGCTAGATGAGAGTCAGTCGTTGTTGCCCCAGGCATCCAATTAATTGGAACCCCGGCGGAGACCTCAGCGCCCGCCCCTGCCAATGGAGAACAAAGCTAGAAGAGCGGCGAACGTGGGGTGGGAAATATGGAAAACGGATTTGATGAGTTACTTCAATATCCACAGGGCATCTGCAGCCATCTCACAGAGCAACTGTTATTGTCTGTATCCTCCGAGCACTACGAGAAATTTTTGGCCGAATGACGCATTTAGATCGAAGTTACTGCAATGAAGACGTACGATACAAACTGTGCGGGCAAACATACATTTCGATCAATTTCGATGGCTTTAAGTATCATATGTTATATGCGTGTATGGACGTCGAAAAAAATAAATAGCTCTACATGTGTGTATGTGTGTGCGTTTCTGATCTACAATCGAATCCAGCAGAAAATCATCAACACACTGTCCGCCCTGTACTTTATACACCGATTTGTGTGGTTTATTTTCGCGCTTTTTCTGTTTTCGGCCTCCCTCCTTTGGATCGTGTCCGATCTTGCAAAAGCTAGAATATACTCGTAAAAGAAGACAATGCAATGAAACTATACCGGTTGCGTTTAATGGTGTCCAAAAGTAATCTACATTGCTGATAGGAATTCTGCGCTGCGATCGGGATATGCAACAACACGACGAGATCCTACCACTGATATAAGAACATATGTCTCCGAATGCCACCGTACTGTCTATCAGAACACTGCAGATCTGCAAAGGACCCTCGATAATTAGCTTTCACCTGCTTTCCTCCTATAGGTATTGTTTGCGGCTGTATGACTCGCTTTTCCTAGAAGCTTGGCTCCTTCAGCCTGTGTTTTGCTGTACAGTTTCGCATAGGACGTCTTGAGGCCGCTCTGGAAGTGGTGAAAGCAAATTTTTCGTAGAACGGCAAAAGCTGCTGATTCTACTGAAAATGATAGAATGAAATGCTATTCCACTAATGAATTGCCTGTGCTAAGTGGATTTGCAACACCAGTATAGAATGTAGGGGTAGGAAGAACAATATATGAAAAGGCTGCAGGAAATCAATTTTAAATTAAGAGATTGGTCTTGATTCTCTGCAGTTGCACTTTGCCGCGTAAACGAGTGTCTTCAAATCAAACTTTTAAAGGGCAAAAAATAGAAGCAAAGACGTTATGAAAAATCATTTAGCCTTTTATACAACAATAAATATACATATCTTCTGCAAACAGGCGACGCTATGCAGCTGTGAGTTAATACTGTATTCAGTAGTTGCTTATTCGCATAAATTGTGTTTCTAACTAACAGCGCTACAACGGTTTCTACCGTTAGCCAGGTATAAACCAGATTGTATAATCGGCTAATGCCGCCACTTGGTTTACTGTCATTCTGGTCGTTCAATGCGTACAATTACTTATTGAATCAATCTGACCTTAACAAGCTACCTTGATTAGAAATCTTCCACTGCGACTTTGCATAGCTAAGGTTGGTGCCGATATGAGTAACCCTAAACTCTTGATGGTTGACGTAACGGCAAGGTCTCTACAATGGGTTTCGCAGATTGTGATTTTTGTGGAAATGAATGAGCGTCGTCCTTTTTGTATCCGATGGGAGGTATTCAGCATGTCAGTGCATCAGCGTTCGAAGCCTTCAACGGCCCCGAGGGAAATATGCGAGACTTTTCTTGGGTCTCCGTAGCGTGGCGTACGCTGCAAGACCGCCTTCCTGGTCCGCACACACATACACACCCATGTACGCACATTTACGCACTCTTTCATAGACTTTGACGGCGACTCATGAGCCCCTATGTCTGACGATCGTAGTCAAGCAGGTAGACTGCTTGAGGCAGCCTCTGAAGGAGTCCCCCTACGCGTTGAGGCACTGCAATCGAAACAAGCGCCTCTATACGCATTGCAGCCAATTGACCCTACTTTACTATGCACCCTCTTAGGCAAACCGGCTGGCTGATGCGCAAAAGACCTAGTTGCAATAGATGGTGGAAATACCTCTCTCCTTTACCCAGGTTCAACCCTTCTTCTACATCTTGGGTCGACGACCCGACTTCGGAAGCTCCAAAATGAGCGCTTAACCCCGGACGTTTTGCGCGATCGCATACACATTTGCCAAAATTGTTTTACACGCTAAAGATGCAAAGGGTTGCTAGTCGCATCACCGTTGTTCACAGACAGAGTTCATCCCTTCAGTCTATGAAACTGTTCTCCGCCTTGTTGACTGCTCTCTTTCTTTCTATCAGTATCTCAGCTCATCTACACCTTCTCAGATATCTCCTCGTTCTCTTAGTTCGGTCGGGTTTACAAACCGAGAAGTGGTTCATATGCCAGTACGTTGGCGCGTATCTAGATTTTTTAAAATATATAAAAAGTACATATTTTATATATATATACACTCCCAGTAGTGGGTAATCCCTGAGGGAGAGGAACTATTGTAGAACCATGGACATCACGTGACGGTAATTGTGTCAGCAGGAACAAAGGGTAATGTATATTGCTACCGATATAGTGTCACAAAGAGGCATTTCCAGATGAAGGATCTCTGATCTGTTTTTGTTGGTTTAGATTTTTTTGTGTGAAGGCTTTACACGATGAGGCTGGTATATTGTGATATTGATATGTATCAAATATGGATCTGAAAATAATCTCACGGAGGTCTACTATGTTCTGAGACCATAAAACAATAATTCACCGTAGTTTAGCTTACTTGTCACATTAATTAGACGACTACCAATAAGTTTCATCAACTAGAAATACATTTTTCTTTGAAAAGTAACAATTCTTAAGAACAATCTAAAGTAATGCTCTCTAAAGGTTTTTTCACTAAGCTTTGCTAGCGGCAAAAAAGTACAACCATAAATAAATTGTGCTGAAAATAAGATTGTAGCCTTTATAGTTACTTTCATAATACATACGAACAGTAATTACGACACATTTCATTCTGGGTATCGTATTCATGCACCTATTTACCCTTTTTAAATCCTTATATGTTGTAAGTTACCATAACTACTTCACCGCAACTTGAAGTACACTGTAATCATGGGTAATTCTGCTGTCGTTTGATAATTAACTAGGTAATAATAATAATTAATAGCTGGTCACCCTCAACAGGGTCCTTTGATACTTGATTGATTTGACTAGTCACAAAATGAAGAATGGAAAACAAGTTGCAAAGGGCCACCGGGTACGTCCCGCTAAGCGTAGCAGAGGATTGTTTTGTTAATATTACTATATACGGTTTTAGTATGTATCCCCTTCGGATTAAGTCATGCCCAAATGGATGTACTACTCGTACGGCATTCCCAATCCAAATCCCGTTGAGTCCCCTACATCACTTTCCATTAGTGCACCTCATTCTCTTTCTGATGTCACAAACTCTGCTTGAAGGAAGGATAGTCTGTACGGGTGCTAAATTATATAATCAGATATAGGTTCCAAGCAGACCACGCGAAAGGTTACCGAACGCATCGTTTGATGGCATAGCGCATTTATCTATGTTCATTGAAAAAGATTTACACATAGCTCTATCCGAGGATACGTTGTTCTCACACTACATTGTTCGTTACCACAGGGCCCTAACGGCCAATTCCATAGAGAAGATGATGGTGTAAGAAGGGAATTGTTAGGGTTTTTGGTGACTCAGCAAGCAGACTGCAGCAACACACCTGACGCTCCCCAAATGCACCTTTTATTTTTGACTGCAGGCGACAGCACCCACACGACCCACGTGTTAGCCAGCAGGCCAGACTGGTGCACTTGTCGCGTGTTATAATAGCCGCATACAAACGACCTACAACGCCTGTACGTGTTTGACACAAGAGGTGATAACGGAAGGGGGGGACGGGTGGTTATGGTGATGCTGAAGTTGAAAGAATGAGGAATCTAAAGTTGCTCCACCTTGAATGGATAGAATTTGTCAAGATCGACAACTGATGGCGGCCGATTCGTTGAAAACGGTTACCGCAAAGCGATGTCATCCATCTGTTTGAATCGATTCGCTTTGACTTGAATGCATACATGCGTCCATACACTATCGGGCGGGGAATCGTGGTACGAGCCCTCATCAGGTTTGTACGAACAAAAGATTCTGGCGTTCGGGGTCATTTTTGTATCAAAATATCCAATTATTTTCCCTTGAGTTAAGAAGACGAGTAGCTGAGCCTGATATATCAGTCCATTCGGACTTTTTCGAAGGTGATTACAAAATCGAATAAAATTGCTATCGACAGATTTGACACCCTCGACCGTACAGAGTTCATGGTGAATATGCTGCATGTAATTCCTATATGATACGCATTTAGCAATAGGAGCGTTGTACTTTCGTCAGCGTAACGATGACAATATGATTCACGATGACAGTTGTGAAATAAAAGCACATTAACAGGATAAGGTGCTAAAGATCCTAAAGTTACATTTACGTGTATAGGTGGGTGTTATACCATAACATTGACCGTTATGGTATAACACACATCACGCGTTTGCTTGGTTTACATTATTGGCAGCAACCAAATTGCGAAATTGAGCAACAATAAGCTTTCAAAAGCTTACTTTGCTCTTTTTGAAATATTTAAAACTGTAAAAGGAAATTGGAATAATATCTGAGGGCTTTTGTGTTTGTGATCGGCGCAGTCCTTATTACCCGCATGTCAGTTTGAGAACAGTTGAACTATATCCATTTCTTCCTTAACGTTTTCCCTCAGTATCGACCATTTCAGCGAATGTATTCTCATTTTCGGTGGTGAACGAATGCCCAACGACGACTATCAGGGCAATTTATGATGTAAATTTCTGTGTTCTTGCAGATGTTATAAGCATAACAGAACAACTTGCTGCAATATCTTGCCGAAGGAACAACCAATACCTATACTATAACCATTAGGTATTTCACTTTGAATAAGACACGCTGTCCAATTATGTAAAGCCCTGCACTTACTTTTAAAGTACATGTGATGGAATAATGCGCCGTAACATACAGAGCCAACCACCATTCTTGGCCTTTTTATTTTCTCAGGCTACAATATGTGAAGGTCAGCATAACACAGAAGTTTAAGTATTATTTGATTTTCATTTGGGCGGAATAGCATCACTCGTTGGTGAGTGTTTCTTTAGTCTGCGAACTCTTTTGTAAGTGTTCGACGTTGGTTTATTCATCGCTCAAGAGTATAGAATGTGGTCCGAAGTAGACATCATCGAGCAAAGGCTATATGAGCTGTCCTTTATAAATAAGCGGATTTACCTACGATCAAAAACGATCCTGGTTTATTTTGCTGTATGATACGGTGCCGCGATATACGGTCAAATATACGGCTTACGCACAGAGAAGTGAACATGGGCGCACGTATACGGTAGAATTTAACCTGGTACATCGCTAGGTTTGATGTCGATGGTCGGGTCGCAGGTGCCCTCCGCGGTCACTCAAGCGTAGCCAAAATACCCGCTCAAACAATAGTGCCGTGCAAACTCCTCATCGCTAAGTCAGCTCACCACCACCACCCATGTGCGTTTGTGCGGGTCAGAGCGGGCCCCAGCGCACATACTACGTACAGAGAAATTTATCTATATTGGGTCATATATATGTAAAGGCGATGATTACTTTCGACTCATTCACTAGGACGGCGCCCGTTTAGACAAACAGATTGTTGGTGTCGCATAAATGTGGATTTTAATCCTCTAAATGTCAAGTCAACCCGAAGTCTTGAATATATGTCCAGAAATCAGATGAACTAGGAATAAATCGATAGATGCTCGATACAGCAGTGCTAAAGAATCATGTCTGTAACTTTTTGAGCACGTTTATATATGGCCCCGATTTAACTAGGCATATAGTTAATATTTAGGAATATATTTAAGGATCTCACATTAGCGGGTTATTTAAAATATTGGTAAGAATGAGACAAACGTCTCATTCTTACCAATTTGAAATATGACTTATAAGTCGAATTTCAAATTGCCGTAAGAGCCCATTTTACTTTTCCCTAGCGAGAAGGTACAAACTTGCCTAATTATAATTTCTCTAAGTTATTCTTCCTTGTATAGCTAGTGATTGGAATTATAAGGGTTGAATGCTCGTTCATTTCTGTATAGACTTCATAGGCAGCATATGGCTCAACGGAGAAACTTGCGATCTTCTTAACTGGATTACCTCTAAGCATTGCATCCTTTTTTATTTTTAAAAAGAATGACTTTTTCAATTTATTATAGATACGCATTTTGGTACTATTCGCTGTCTTGTTTTAATTTAGCCAATTTTTAATCTCTTCGAATGACAAACTATAATTGCTGAGAAACATACTACTTACTCCTTTAAATGATTATAAACAGTGTTGCATGCAATTGGTGTTGCGTTGTTGCGATGAGATTCGCGAACTTTTGTTATACAAAATATAGTACGGTACAGTTGATGAATTTATGTTCAAGGTTAATTCCATCTAGTCTGCAATCTAGAATGCATGCGAAAAGTAAAATGCTTCATCCATATGCTTATGAACTAAAAAAAATATCTTTAGGGCTGACCGTCAGCCAACATTTAACGTCCATTTAACGGTACCGCTTTTTGCATTACTTCGTAAAACAGATCCCAGAAATCTAAATGTGCAACGGCGGGGATCGAACTCATGCACCTATGTGTCTCTTTCGGTCGAAAGGCACACGTGAATGCGCTAAGCCACCGAGCTTGATATTTATTAGACTTTTTATGCTTATGAACTGACTTAACTGACATGATATATATATATATATATATATTGATTAATCTGTCATGATAGTCGATTGGCGCCTAAACGTGACATGATGCATTTATATTGTTGTAAATATACTGAACTGTGTAAGCAAACCGACAATAGTTATTCCCCAATGCGATTTCGCTGTGGTGAATGAAAGGCCTAGATTAAGTTCTTTGGAGACTTGAGCCTATCCTTTTCCATTCGACCCCCTCCTCTCACAATACATGTTAAGAATTATTTCTGATGTTTTTATTGACTGGATAGTTCATGCACAACATTCAATGTCTACGGTGTCTCTGTGGCAGTTTAACGAATGAGTTCAGGGAAACACGTGATTGCTATGAAAAGATGGTTTACGGAATAAAGCGCGGAGCCAAGCATCGCAACGCTATAATGGGTTTTAAGTCGGAACTTCCTTAACTCAGTCTATCGATGAATACATTCATTCTGCGCGTAGTCATTGCTTTGTACCGTTTATGAAAAGCGTGTAGGCGACTATGAGGTGAAACAGTTCAACGAGCCATCAAACTATGCCATGATACGACACAGCGTTACACGAAAATGTACCCGGTTATTTTATATCAAGTTATTCGTAGCCCCCTTGAAGAATGTCGCGTAGATTTGCTTACAAGCGAATCAATCAATCATTTACAGCTTTCGCAACAGTAACCATAACGACTTGCTGACGAACGAACTGCTAATACTATTTATCACCCGCTACAACAACAAACAGACCTGGACCAGCCCAATTCCAAACGCGCATTCAATCTAAATCACTGAAATAACCCTCAACTGTAGTAACGAAGAGGAAGCAGAAGTCATGACAAGAAAGCCCTGCTCAGTGCAGAAAGACTGATGAAAGGAGTTGGGCAAATTGATCTGAGAATCCAATTAACCTCTTTAGCCTCAGCTCTTGGGACGTAAATTGAGATGTTTACCCCCGAGTTCGATATACATGACTTGGAACAATGCTAGGTTTAACATCAATGCCCATAAATAGTAAATAGGAAAATAATAAATAGAAGATATGTTCTGTGAGTTCGAAGCAGTGGAAAAAGTTGTGCACATAATCTGCATGAACTACAACTTCTTATATGATAAATTCATTTAAAATATACGATTTGATGGTATAATGTGTTTAATGTTCAATGTAAAGCTCAGCATAGCCTAGGACTTCTTATATCTTAGTACTTGAACAAACAATGTTTTGTTGGTTGAAACTGTTATTTTTAACACAAAAGACTTATAAAGAGCAAATATCTCTTTATGTGAAGCCCAACACTTCAGCGATTACTGTTATTTGATTTTTAGCTATATATATATATATATATATATATAT
>MNPL01003012.1:0-10370 GCA_002081605.1 Tropilaelaps mercedesae
ATATATATATATATATATATATATATATATATATATTTAGTACCGACGCTTCTCATCTGTCGTTTCAGGGCTCAATCCTAACCGAACATACCATACCGCACTTTGCAAACGACTGCAGCCAGGATTCGTTTTATACAAAAGCATTTTTTATAGTACGAAAATGTAACTGATCAGTTTGACCTGTTAAATAATACTGCGTCCTGCCACAAAATCGAGGCGCAAATCGAATTATATTAGGATATCTGGTATGGCAATATTTAAAAATGTCTATTATGTCTCATTTAGAAAAAAAGCAAACGTTACATTCGTTAATTCCTTTTGATGGACGCTTATTTAGTCAAGACGCTGCACTAGGTTGTGCCATGCATTGTAAGTTTGCGGAAATTTTTTTGCACATTTAGAACAGATGCTGCGATCCTTGATGTTTTCACTGGATGGCCCTAAGTTTAAGCGTTACCCCGGTTAAATCGCTTTTTTATAGTAATCGAATACCCGCTACATCTAGGCAATGTTTTTCCAACAAACTGTCGCCACGTGTCATTTTCTTCTTTCAAACTCATTATTTGCCCTTTTGTGCCGTAAATTGTTTACCGTTCGTAGCCACTCGTTACGCTCACTACTATATGTGTTGGTTAAACATGGAGTTTTTACGCGACAAGGTTCCGCACTCTACCAAAAATTACATGCCTTAACTTTTCCAGTTTGAGAGAGTGGCAGGTCTCAGCCCTTCCGAAGTGCAGTAGAAGGGCCTCCTCCTGGGGTCTCCGCCTTCCTGATCACGGAATTTCCGGCACCAGGTGAGTAAAAATACTAGCAAATCGGCCCATCGGATGTATTCGACACGAAACTATCCCGATTTCTTCGTCTTTTGAGTTTTAACTTCAACTTGGTGGCCGGCATATGTCTATGATTTCTAGTGTATTCGCTGAGTCGTTGCGTCCATGACTCCTCGATTATCGTTGGTGATGTCCGCCGATTCACAGTTGGGGAGTCAACCCGTTTGTGGAACAGGGACGGCAGGGGAAGCGAGGCCAGAGAGATAGGACGGGGCTGACAACGATGGTCGTCTCCATACTTTTACTTTATAACGTAACTCACTCTTCGCTTTTCTATAATAATAATGATGCTAGCGGTAATAGCAGTACATTGAGAGGATGAGCCTCGCTTTGTCCTGTCTTGTCAGTTCGATCATCATATTATGATTTATCAACTTCAATGTAGCGAATCTATCTATTAGGAGCCCCCCTGTCGGATTTCCATCATATCGGACCTTCCATCATAGGTCTTCTCGTTCACCTTCACTGTAGTTGTAACGATGACGCGATGCGTACACGACGACGTCGTGAAACGAGATTTATTGCTGTTTGCTCCGCTGTTGTGAATGTCGAGTGGTCGATTTGCTAACGACATGTTATTCAGCCAGTGATCATTCAGCCAGTGTCCACTGGTCGAGTAACAGCTCGAATACATGACCTTGTTTTTATGCGGCTGCATTGCAATTCTACCTGATGATGCTGTATAACGAAGAAAAAACTGTTAGAAAAGGAACCAACGAAGCAAGTATGTAATATTATAAAACTATAAATATACTGGTTGTGTACTCTCGAATTCTCATATAAGCATTCTAAGTTGTGACATACTAATGAATACATCAATAATGCAAATATAGGTATATATAAATGCTTGCTGCCATACTCATATGAGTTTAATTTTACGCAAGTATAAGTGCAAGTCATTTTCCACCTAGGAAAATACGTTTCAATATAATCTTAGCAGTTTACACGGTTAATTCGCCAATACGATGTTACAACCATCATCGGGTTGTCATATTATTACTTTTGAGCTGAAGAGTTTTTTAATGCAGTCCAAGTCGTGAAAATAATAACTGTGTAAACATCCAAAAGATGAAATTTGCTTCAATATTAACCACATAGAAGTGTTCTCTCCCGTACAGATGATCGGCAAGCAGCGTAAAAACGCTTCCACTTTAGATTTGCTGAAACCCGTCGTACAATGGTATAAAGGGGAATATAAAGGGGACGTCGTATAAAGGGGAATCGTCTGCTGCAGCTCAAACGTTCACTTTAAGTCGGAGAGGTCTCGCGCATTAGTGCTTAACTTAAGATCGTGCTGTGTCGTGTCCTACAAAGTCACCGATATAGCGCTAGGCGTTGTGAAGCAGATACGAGTTTGATTTTATAAAATATATTTGTTGGACGTTTTACAAAGTCACCGATATAGCGTTAGGTTTGTGGAGCAGATAATGAGTTTGATTCTATAAAATATATTTGATGGACGTCTTGCAAAGTGATTGATATAGCGCTACGCTTATGAAGCAGATGAAGAGTTTGATTCTATAAAATACCTTGTATTGGATAGACCTGGACTTATAGAAACTTGGACTGGACTTGGAAGCATATTTTTATCTTAAATCAGAGAAAGTAAATCGCGTAATTGTACCAAAGAAGATATTACTCCATTCAATCAATCGATGTAGCTGTTTTCACTATATAACCACTCAGAAGATTTGAGCCAACTATGGAGTGAGTGAAGATTAGACAAAATATCAGATGGTGACACGATATTCAGCTAGTATGGACATGGCACAGATGGTAAAAAAACATGTTTGGAAATTTTGACATATTTGAAAGCTAGCAAGCTCGCCTTTTTTCTGGTATATTGTCAATTATCTATTTAATATACACGAAAAAAAGAGAATAACGAAGAGCTGCATCTTTCTATGATGATTCACAATCGATTGTTCGTGCTGCCTGCAGCAACGATGAGAACTTTCAAATGTCAAGTAGTCGTCTTCACGCCGATTTAATGCAGCTGTAAACATATGATAGTCAAGTTATTTATGTACAATTATAAAAAGTATGTAGCAATGCAGTCTTCGTTCTTACACACCCCAAGAGTGTTTCACGCTAATGGTTCACGCATCTGTTGTTATCACGATTTGATGTTTGACAAGCGCATCTGATGGGTAAAATCTTTTATTTGACATCATGTTGTAAGAACAACTTCGGTCTCACTTGTTTTCTCTTGTTGCTGAGTCGTTAGACCGTTACATTTGATCCACAAGACAGGAATATACCCACGCTTAGCTAGCTGTTGCTTTAGGTTGATCTTGGAACGATACAGCCCGAAGAGCTGAGGGATAGGCAGCCATTTTAGTAATGTCTTCAGTGCACTCATTCGCTTTGCATATTGCAGATTGGGTTTATATATGCTCTCGCGGCAAAGAGTAAGGTGGGTTCTTGATGGTGACCGCTATCTGTGGTAATCAGCAATTTCTCATCAAGTTAAAAAATCCGCCCCAAAGTTGGATATACAGCACACAAGAAGAACTTACTACTGATTGCGAATGGTTATTGGCTACATCATTCTACAGATGCCCTGGCTTCATTGTCATGGCAGTACTTTCAAATAACAATATACTAATAAGTATTTGGGAATATATTTTACCGAAACCACGACGCAATATTCATATAAAAGCCGCTAAGTATAATATATATGGCGACTGATTGCATGGCTAACCACCAGCTTGCAACATTTAGCAGCAAGGTGAAATTCAACAAATGTCCACCCTTAGCACTTCAGCTCGCGACTTTAGTACATCAGAAATATGCGCAAGCAATGTATTAGACAAAAACTAGGATCTGTTTATGGCCTTCTTCTGTCCGATGTGACAGCTGCTCCAGTACACTAAACATCCTATCAGTTCGAACGGCTTAAACTAGAGCTGAAAGAAAGGTGTGAAAGGTAGGTTAAAATTACGTGCCTCAAGTTATCGCTTACTTTGTTCATCTCTAACTCATATTAGCCTTGTTTTCGGAACGTTAGCTAATAGAATTGGAGCATAGGCATTGCTCCATTCATGTCTATAACATGTTAAACATGTCGTCAAGCCGTCGAACCATAGACTCAATATAAAAGTTGACACTGCCATTGTTTACATCAATGCTATTTTGTTGTATTATATCGTCTGATGGGCGTCTTAAGTTTTGTTAATCGGCTATTACTAGAAAGAGAAAGAAGAAAGGTGTAGAGAGAGAATGGAAAATAGAATAATTTGAGTGGCAGTTAAGACAACGTCGAATTAAGAGACCTAAAACTTGTCTTATACGTTACACCGAGCCTACGTTTCAATGTCAATGCGATCTTCACCTTAAGTTGATCCAATTAATGAACTGCATATACTAAATGTCACGATTACTGAATGTACTGTGGTGAACGTAGCGCGTTCAGCACAAAGAAAGACAACCATAAACCTTTCACCCGTTTGTCAAAGTTGATCAAAAAAGCGAGGGAATTTAATGAGAAACAATAGCTTATGTTGGCAGAACTCCTCGGCAGATGTACAAAAATGCTGCTATATAAAAATATACAGATTTTTTTAAACCTTCTAAATATTTGATATTTTTACATATATGTGCATATATTTATAAAAAAAATACTACGGCACTCTAAGTTTATATTAATTACGATTATTCATATTGCTGTCTTACCCCAAAAATGCTTGAAACTTTCTATCGTATTCATTCACCGACGTTTATGTACGCTTTTCTAAGAACAATGCAGACCCGCTTGCTTAGAGAGTGGGCAGGTGCAAAATGGTTATATAGCAATATAATAGAAGTGAAAATGGTGTGCAATTTTAAAGAATGATAAAATTTATTTTTGAAAGTATCATACATTACTTGACTCTATTAGCTACCACGCATAGCGCGTTCGCGAACAATCTCACTTGGTTCATTATTTTTTCAACGGCAGTTTCAGGAGTAGGCATTTTATTCATTGAAACGACTTTTCCATTTTTTCTGTCATATATGCATACTTGAGCAAGTCCCTGCTGAAAGTCCAATACCTGCTGCAAGTACATATGTTACCTTTGTGTGTATCTAACGGAATGTTTTCCAACTCCCCTCTGGCACAAGAATGTCCACACAGCGGCATATAGTGAGGCAGGTCGCACTTTACTACTGTCAAGCGGCTTTCATCTCGAGCGCGTTCGGATAAAATACCTCGTGGACACCATGGTCGGCTAGCTATCTGCTCAGCTCCGCTGCCGGAACCATGCCGAGTAATGAATGGTCGCCGAACCGTAGGGAGTACAACTGCGTGTGCGCGTGTGTGTGCTGAAATGTGCCAATACCATTCCTGCCGTACTCTGACTCCATGTATCTTCGAAACGACCGACTGCTTTGATTATATGCGTGCCGTAATTGCATACAGCTGCGAACCTACGATTCATTGTTTTACTGGTCATAGTATTTTTAGACATGTGGACGCCAAGTTTATTAAAATGTACTTCCTAGGCAAACAACACGTTTCCACATAGATTAGAGTTGAATTAACCCGTTTCTTGAAGAAGTTCGGTGCACGCAGCAGCACACACTGTGATGTTTATGTGAAGGACTATGAAGCTTGACGAGAAACTTTAACGCACATTTATTGAACGTCATTGCAAATAACGATAATGGAACGATGCGTCACCAGCGTACTGATGTGAAGGGTCTCTTCGGCTGAATCAACTGCGCCCAAAAACCGTAAATAACAAGCGTACTACAGCTAACATTTTCGGGTCACGTTCGTTCAAACAATATGGCAAACTTTTTCTATCTTTAAACTTGCGCGTTAAGTCTCTAACACCATTAGTTATCCAGAGTCATACTGTCAATACAAAGGTGATCGAAATAACCAACGCATAAGATGTCTCTACGGTAATCAGGAACTCATTTCATGATAATGCACACAATTGGTAGTCCTTGAAGGTTACTATTAATTATTGATAAATAACACGTGGTAAGATTTCGTTAGTTCAATTACGCTATATATACTTTTTCTTTTATATTGGTTTTCTAACGCTTCCACGATATTTACGATGCTCAGAAATGTCTACCAAATAGCAGACCTGCTTATAGATGTATGTTTAAAGGTGAGCCAAAGCCACGATATTATATACGAATGTGACATAGCAAACCTATATAATTTTTCTTTATGATTTATATTGTGATTTATTATCCGCGCTGTAATACCAATATTGCGTTCCACGGCTGAATCTCAAAATTTTCTCTTTCTCGGTGTAATTTAAAGTTTATACTTTTAGGGCTTGCTGCTCGTGCGTATGGGACTTTGACAAGATCTACTGGAGTTAATAACCAATATCAAGATTATTGCACTCACGAATAGTATAAAGATTACCTAATAAGCTTTTCCTCAATTATGATACCAATGAAGGGCACGCATGCTTTCTTGACAACTGGCGCTATTTGTTCTAATATAAATACCCTCGGTTCAGTCATAAACTATGCAGGACCTAAAGATTCAACAGTATCTTTTTTGTGGCTGCCATTTAAAAGGCGAGCTTTCGTATACAGGTTATTTAGTTTAAAAGCGTTTAGATTGGAAAAAGTACAGCTTTCATTTTTTTCGGTTTTCGTCAGTTGATGTTGTGCTGAGAGCTGTGGTAGGCTTAAGTTCTTCAAACGTGAGTAAAACAAAAAAAATGTATTTAAAAATAAATATAGAAGCTCACGAAAAGATTTTAAAACAAACCCTTCGGATCAACCAATTTTTCGCATGGAGATAACATAAGTCTCTTTTTGTCCCATGTTAAACGATTATTTGTCAATAGCAGATATTCCAGTAATTGCAAGCGCATTTTGTTAATAGCAGATTTTGAGGTACGTTCCAGCGGTTTAGAAATAGTGACCTAGAGTCAAACAAAACGAGACTCATATGCATTCCTGTAGCCTTTACGAATTTTTTAAAACCATTTAATTTCATCTAGCTTTTGAGACTGTTTAATTTAGCCAGACAGAATGAACGTTGACTAGATTGAATCTATTTTCTTACTTTTTAAACAATGGCCTAGCATATTATTTGTTGATGTCTAGGTTACCTACCTGGCTTATTCGTTCTGAATGAGCAAGTGCATTTCTTGGTAGAGACATTCTAAAAGTTATGTTTTGTAGCCCAATTCTGTTTTTAATTTTCGTTTAACCATTGCTTTAGAGCAGACAACAGCAGGAAAGATATTCACTAAATATATCTCTTTTTCAACAAGATATTAGTCTTCGGTCTGCAATAAATATTTTTATAGGTGCCTTCCACGATAAGATGCGATTTTAAGACGAGATCTGAGCCGAACATTCAATCTAGTTATCATCAGCTCCCCTCATCGGTTTCCGAATTTTATGCAATTTTTTCAGCAATTTTCACCGACCAAGAATTCGTTGTTCGGCTCTTCCCTTAATGATAGATACGTAGATAGTGTTCAACATCACCTTATTGCCATGTGATTGCAACCATCTGATTTACTTAGACTCACTTTTGTGTTGATCTTTCCCCAGATCTTCTACGATACTGCTTTCTGTACACCTTCGAACGTTGATCTATATGCCAATAGCACCATGCAATCACCACATGGACTTCACGATTTATTATGCACCGCTCGCTTTTATTGAATGCCGAGTTTATGTCGCATTTCTGTAAAATGAATACGGACTGAATGTGTTGCTAAAAACCAACTCCTATCAGTGAACAATTTTTTCCCCGATTGACTTGTCTGTATAATGCCATAATGTGCTCTAATGTTGCGCGTGAGACCACCGGCCCTTAGGAGCTTTTCAAACATATTGATTAAAGTGATCACCCTATGTTTCCGAATGCACCTCAACAAAATGAATTTATAGGATCTGAGGCATTGAAAATTGTTGCTGTTGCTTCCTACCGGTTTCTTTGGCTGCCATAACCAGCCACTCTTATCAGGCCACAATCGCTGATCATGGTAAGCTGTATGTTGCCAGAAAGCCGGAGGCGCAAAAGGCGCTTAGGTAACGAAGCTGATTCGAGGATAAAAACCTCCGCACTGAGGTGTGGTGAGTCGCGAACACCGTAACGCATCGTAGCGCCGATCAGCAGGCAGACATGTTTGCCGGCTTCATTGTGTCAGTCTCTGTTCGTGCTCGCTCATAATTCTTATCATTATTATTATTGTTGTTTGACGACAGGTTCATATTAGAACTGGAGTCGTTACCATCAGGAGTTCCAACTGTGAGCAATGAATGCAAACGATGGTCTATTATCAACGACAGACGAAGAAACATAAGTACGACTGCGGCCGATGTTGTTGCTACTTAGCACTAACACTAATCTATCAAAGAACTGCGTGGTATTCAGTGAATTTTGCAGCAGCACCTTCAACTGAGCACATGCCCGGTCTGTGCACTAAACCGAAATATGTCAAAAAACTGAATGGAGTATACCACGTTTCTTTTCTGTTGGTGAATCACAGTCATTGGTGTTGAGATGAAAACGAATTGTTCATGTGGCTACTATTAAGCAGTGATTGTAAAACTAAAGGTTTACCATGTTTACGCCGATCAAGTTATACAAGCATACATAATTGTGGGATGTCGTTCTTCTGAGATCAGGCTTTTCACGTACATTCCATGTCAGAGCTTCAATCAACACACAATGCTACGATTTAGTTTCATTTACACTACGACGAAACCAAGCAAACGTCTCGATATCGACTGCTATTGACCTCGTAGTCGCATCAATCTCCCTCCTGTACATTCGGCCTTTTTGCCAATGCGCTGGCCGTTCATCGAAACTGGTAAAGCTTGAATACGGTATTCAAAACGAAGCTACGTCATGCCAGCGGCTAGAACTTGTTCACAGTCTGCGATAGTCAGACTCACCAGAGCGAAATGATTACAAATCGGTTTATCTTGCTATTTCTCCATCGCTTGGGCTGTTGAACATTATAACCGTAACCGGGTGTTCGCCTCATAACAGTCAACCATGTTTGGAAATGATCTCCTCGCTTCGCTTTTGCTTATGACATCTGTAATAACGTCGTGCATTGTTTTTCTCAGAGAAGATGGATCGAAAAAGGAGACAGACAGCCGACATCAGGAAGGGAGAAAACGATAAAAAATACATAGATAATGTTCAAGCGACAACGATCCTAAAATAATTGTTAAACGCTTCTCCTGACCGAAGACGCTCATTCTTAGAATGGTTAGATCAAACGCCATCCAGTCATTTTTGGATCTTCTAATGTCAGAAATGATGCCCCAGTGCGGTATGGTCACTAGTATTCGCGATGTACAAATCCCAGGGAGTTTAGCGTTGCCTCTATTTTGCTTTCCGCGACGGTTTTCGTTGTTAATTCTTGTCGCAATTGGTGAAAAAGTTGGGCACGGCACGGCGCTATGGCAAACGCTATGACTCTTGCGGATCTCGATTTCTGTTATTCTTCTATGATAATCGCCTTGCATCCGCAAGTCACATCGAATGGCAGAGGGATCGAAGTACAGATGCATGAGGTGTTTCCAGTGCCATTTCAGCTGGCGAGCCAATGGCTTAATCACAAGCAGATAAAACTTCCTACAGAAAGCAATACAATATACAATATAGGTGTTTTCTACGAAGGAGAGTTCTCTATCTGCTTTTGTTGCTCTTGACGATAACGTATACGAAAGCAACGAACTGATAGTTATACATATCCACGACCGTACTTCAGTGACATTATACCGCACGTCGAGCACGATGCAATAACGATGCCATCAATTGCCAAAAATTGTTCACTCGCTTGGTTGTTCGTAAATGAACATTGGTCGTCTATATCCTACTGGAATAGCCGGCAGCTCTCCGTTAATTTTTTACCTATCGTTGCTCTAATGAAAAAGCGCACGGGAGGTATGTCCAGACGATTTTACAAGTTCGCTTAGCTCTGGGCCGGCCATACGAATAAAAAATTAGTTGTTTTATGGTTAGTAGGTCACCAGTATGTATTAACGCTCTCCCCAAAACACCAACAAGGTCGTCGCCGCTACACGGCGGCTGAGCTTAAGGAAAGACGTGATAATTTTGTTCTTTTCTATAATTATTTGATCTGAGCTGTACCGGCTCGAGGTGTTATTTAAAAAAAAACAAAGGCCGAACAAAGGCTTTTTTACGCGAAAGGTCGTAATCAAGATAGTTTACCGTAGTGCCATTACCACTCACAATGGAAGTAGCCTGGCTTTGTGATATTGTAGATGATTTTCTACGGGAAAGCTAGCCAGAACCGTTTTTGGCGTAACAACGTTTTTAAACAGGCGCAATACAAGCACAGACTTCACTGTATTTTTCTATTTATTCCGCAACAGGCATTATTTATTTGAAGAAAGGTTACAATTTTTTGATTCATTATTTTTGGACCGCACATCCGACTGGATTCTGTGCTGCACGTCTCGTTATCCGTCAAACTCAGTAATACTGGAGATTGTGACATCGCGTAGAATATTTGAATACGTGTTAACGTCTACATATATATATATATATATATATATGTAGACGTTAACACGTATTCA
>MNPL01003013.1:0-19035 GCA_002081605.1 Tropilaelaps mercedesae
TATATATATATATATATATGTATATGTATATGATCGTGACGCGTACGAATTGTCATGCCCTCGTCGTGGTTGCGCAAAAAAAAGTGACACGTGATGTTGACAGATCTCGGTCAGGCAGAACTTTTGTTGTCTGGGTTGTTGTTGGTGTTGTTGTCAAAGACTCGTCGGACGGCATTTTCGTTGACTGAACGGAACGAAGAAGGGCACGAGCGTCCGTTAGAGTGCGTTTCATCGTTGCCCTCGCTTTGCCCCACGCGACGGTTTATTCGGCTCGGTGTTGGCGTCTCCTGCGCCCAGGGCGCTTCCTCGATGAAGTTGAAGATAAATGTGTCAGCCGCTTGATTCATTTATCACCGCTTGGGTGGCGTTCGCTCGGCGCATTTGAGATTCGCGATAGAAACGTGAATCGCCACACGACCGCGGTGCTGAGAAGGTTTTCGTCAGGAGAGCGTCGCCGAATAGCTCAGGACGCGTTTTTCGTGTTCGGCAGGCTCGTTCACTCCGTCGAATCCGTTTCTAAGGATACGCCGATTCTACCGCGCGGTAGAATTAAGTTCGAGACAATCTCGCACCTCGATTGACCACCATAGCTTAGAGGGGAGTCAGCCCAGGTGAAGGTCAAGTTGGCCACGAGTTTCGCCTACCTCACGCCATGATTTCCGCCATGATTTCCGCCATGATTTCCGCCATGATTTCCGCCATGAACTCCGTCGTAAGCTGCCCAACCCAACGGGGACCCGTACGGGCGTCGTAGATGAGCGACATGCACAACAAGTCGGAATGCCTCGACTTTGGACGAATCGAAGTTTCCTTCGAACTCGCCTTGAACAAGTCTGTTAGGCGCCACCATATTTAAATGCGACAGAAAAGCCGTTTCCCGTAGGAAAAATGTCTACGCCCAGTCCAGCAGCAGTCCTGACTTCTGATGCCTGTTCCGACTAACCAAGTTCGCTCATCGAACAGTCACGACACGAAGCGCGTCAACGACTAAAACGGCAAAAAAAATTGGCTGATGCATTTTTGCGACGATGCGCGGTTTCTCGAAACGCGTTTCATTTCGTCGTAAGACGACTCATCCCTTTCGCTGTGTTGCTCTCACAGTAGCCCGCGCCTACCGTTGGCCCCCGCCGGCCCCCGCTCCACGCGGACGCAGGATCAAGACTGAGCTCTCGCCCAGCCGCGCGCGCGCGCTTCCCCACCCTTCCAAAATAGACGCCCGGCAAACAAAGCCACTCAACTGTGATGGCCTCTCTTCGCTGCGCCACGTGACGCCGCCACCGCCCACCCCGTCCAGTTGGGGCCTCTCTCTTCGCGCTTTCTATTTGGCCGCGTTATGGCACAGACGGTCGGTCGACGCCGCCTGTAAACACGGAGGACGCCCTCCCTCCATCTCGCCCGGCGGCCGCTATTCGGTCGTATAAAGCTCGTCAGATACCGGCCCGTCTCCATCCTGGCGCGATTCTGCTGGCCGAGTCGTTGTCGACGCTCGGCCGTGACAAAATCGCGCGCCAAAGTCGATCTTCGTTTGCTTTTGCGGCTCTCGTGACATCGTTCCCCACGAGCCACACGAGTCGGTTGCTCGTTTCCCGCGCGCGCCCAACGTTCCGACGGCAGCTTCGTCGGTCACTGACGACGAACTTGTTGCCAACTACGTGACAACAAACGGCGACAACACAGTTTGACAAAAGTTGACAAGTGGAAGTCGACTTGGAACGATATCGACGAAGGTGAACAACGTTTTCGTGCGTGTTTCGCGACGAATTGTGTAACGCGTGCGCAGGTTGCGGCCGACGACGTTGTCGAACACGAAAGTGTGTTTGTTCGTTTGTCTGTTTTGTTAGTTTGTTCGCCACCGATTTGAAGGGGGGAGGTCTTTGAGTGACTATTTTGGCTGTGGAGGTTCTGTGAACTTTTTGGACAAAGTGACCAAAACGACGACGACGACGAACGAGATGGGTTTCGGCACGAACGAATCTGAATCGGTAAGTGGGCGATGAATGGGCGAGAGAGAGAGAGATGAATTGAGATTGATGAATTGATTGATGAACAAAGGACACAGAAGGGACGGAGAGGGAAAACCGTCCGAAAAGCGTTTTCATTCGATCGAGGGCATCCAAAATTGGCGCGTGCCTCATCCAATACTCGCGTGGCCAGGAAACGGCCTAGGAACCTCTACTCCACGCTCGAAACAGGTCTAATGCAGGTTTATTAGTCATTTATTTATGTGCACGACCGCCGTCGGCAAAGACGCGACGGCGGCACAAAACACGAACCGACACGCATTTCTCACAGGGGCACAAAAATGAATGGTCAAACACATTCGTTGAAGCGCTATTGAAAGAACAATGTAGAACGAAACCTGAGAAAAAATTCGAATGTGAGGTCTCGTTGGGTAACCTAATTACGTCGTTACGGGATGATGATGATGATGATGATGATGAAATGGCGTGCTTCGGTTTTTAGGGTTGGGGGGCGGGAAAAAATGAGGCGTCCGTTGGCCGGGGGTGGTCGAGAGGTGTGCGAGAGGGAGTCAGGCTCGCTGACGGAGGTTGGGGCTATGTGAACTTCGTAATAATTCTCCAGGGTGCCGGGAACCCGAGAGCCTACGAGGATGGCAGGTCGTGGGCAGCCGACAGCTGAAGACAAGCGAACGCCACATGGCCCCCACAAAGTGAAAGCGAGGGCAAATCAGACACTGCTCTCTCAGGGCTGGCCGACGACCCTGGCAAGAGCACAGGCAGAGAAGCCCTCTGACGGTGCTTTTCGCCCCTGGCGTGCCTGCTCTGTTCTGGGCTCTCTGGGTCGGCCTGGTGGCGGCACGCGACTACCGCCTGGCCCCCACTGGTTCGTATATGGACGCGTTGACAATGGAGAGGTGGCCACTCGGGCCAGGACGAAAGCATTGCCCGTCGCGCTCAATATGGAACAGTGCACGGTTTGTCGAGCGCGACGAGACGAACGGGTTTTCGCATTCGATTAGGCCGAAAAGGTAGACAAAGACGTAGAAAGAGGGAGACAAGTTCCTGACAAACAAAGCGAATCTACTCCAGAGAAGATGATGATCGGATGAGAAAAACGAACGGGGAACAGAGGCCAGACGAGAGGGCCGAACTGGAATCTGGCGCAGGCACGAAGAACTTAGGCGATGTTGGCGAGCGGGGATTGAGGCCGCTCGCAGGGAAATGGCCATCTAGGCGTGCTAACTAAACGACGTGTGTGTGTGTGTGTGTGTGTGTGCGTCAAATACCAGGCATAGAGTTCCTGATGCGGTTGATAAAGATCTCTAACGCGTTCGAAGAAAACAGCTGATTCTGCGATGTCCGGCGGCCAACATGTCCGCTCGTACGTTTATACGACGCAAATTTTCGATAAAACTCGTCACCGTCGAGCCTAATTCAATTACGCTGCCACGAACCGGGCCGGCGGACGCGTCGCATGACCTGCCAACGCAGCGGTCACCTTTACTCCGACCCATTTTTCCGGCCCACTCAACCGTTGAGGGCGCGGATCTGTGGAAGCCTAGCGAAACGGTCGGCAACTCATCGCTTCGTTCCAACTGGCCGATGATTCTGTGCTTTTCTTCTCTTCTTCCTGCCACACTTCGATATCTGCCAGCCGAACGAGGTCGCGGTGAGGGTAGAGGCCCGCGAAGATCGAACCTGTCGCTAGCCTGGACCCCCCTCTCTCCGACGACAGATTTACCTGTCAGCGGGCGCGCAATCTGAGTGCTTCACATGGGCCGAATCGGCAAAGGTAATCGGCCAGAGGCTATTTATCCGTCAGGCCGTCGTCCCGGCTAAACGTAGTCCTGCAGATAACAACAGGTCGACAGGTTGCGAAAAGGTCGAAACTGTCTACGTCGTTGGTCTTCCTTGACCCAGTCGTCAGACCACGCCAAGTCGGTTCGCCAGATGATTTCTCATCCTCGCGTCGTCACGGAGCTTCTCTCTCGTCTGCAACGCTAAATGACGCGGAATCTGCTGTGGCCGATTCACTCACTGTCTCTGCTAGTTAGACAGAATGAATTCGTCCGACGAATCCGTCTGACGAATTGGTCCGACGAATTTGTCCGATGAATTTGTCCGATTTCGATGGCCGAACCAGGCCGAGCATTGCCGAGCGCCACTGTTGGAAGCGCCTTGTTAAGCATCCACATCCGTTAGCACAGCGACAACGGCGGGACAGGTGGAGGTAGCCGCCATGCGCTGACCCTCACATAGGTCTCTGCACATAAATATATAGACATATATATATAGACATATATATATATATATGCATATATAGTCGTTTTTGTGGTATCGATCCGTTTTGGAGGTTACATCTCTTCGAGAAGCCGCCTAACAGGAGGCATTGCTGACGCAGCACCCGTCCGCCGCGGGGCCAAGGATTGTACGTGCGCGTCGTGGCGTGTTCCACTTTCCAAGGACGTGTGTCACGTGTGTCACGCACTGTTCAGACGGCTAAGCGGTCAGCTAATTCTAGAAGCTATACCCCGATGGCGGTAGTGGTAAACAAATATTATTCAGCCCCGCCCTCCGTGGGCCGTGCCTTCCGCCGAGTGGCTTCTGCCGGCAACAGAAAGCGTCGCGCCATCGAGACGTCCGGACAGACACGCGGCTATGCGCAAACTAGGACGCGTTCTTGTTATTTCTTTTTCTTTCTTTCTCTGGGTAAACAACCGATGTGTCGTCGCTGATTCGGTAAACAACCTGTCAAAGTTTTTGCCGACGAGCTTGTTGAGCCTTTCTTGTCCGTTTAGCCACCAGATGGTGGTGGAATGCGCCAGGGGGGCTTTCACCGCTTGGCGATAGATAGCCTTAGTGGCCTGTGGCGGAACTCGAAGGCCACAAACGTCTTCCCTCTGACAACAAAGGCGGTTTTAAGAGAAATTCCTCGCTGGAAAGACGACAACGACGCTTGCGACGCAGTACCAGTGCCCGGCGAGTTCGGACCGTTGGACTGAACCAGGCTCGGCCTGTCGCTAGGTCGTTGTTGGTCGTAATGACAGCGAAAAGATGGCGAGGCGGTGGTGGTCCAGTGAGCGTCGTCGAGACGCGCGGCTTCTGTTGATCGAGTGGCGCATGCCAACGCTATAGAGAAATTCTACCCAGAGCTTCCTTGACAGGGCCTCTGGCAGATGCCGTTAGCGCCGACGAGGTCACGAAACCAACGATGAGCTCACACTCGAGAGAAAAAGAACAAAAAGAAAAAAACGCCTGCGATCACTATACGCGACGCATGGCGACGGTCGGCTCTGACAGACCGCGGCTAGCCGACGTGGACACCGAAAACGGAGGGGAAAATAACTCGCCGGATAGCGCAAACCGGCAACAACAAACGAGCGGGCGATCAGCGGGTGAAACCAACGATGGCCACTGAAGGACAGGTGACTTGTTGTTATCGCCATATTAGATCAGCTTGAGAAGCACTCGTAGAGATATTGGCGGCCAAGACGACAGCCATAGCGGCGAGGCGCAAACAGCAGCAGCAGCAGCATCAGCAGCATCAGCAGCAGCAAGAGCAGCAGCAGCAGCGACAGCAGCAGCAACAACAGCATCAGCAGCAGCAAGAGCAGCAGCGACAGCATCAGCAGCAGCAGCAGCAGAATTCCTGGGTGACACAGATCATGGCCGCGATAGTTGGACACGCAAATGGTAGTAGACACGCATAGATGGCGAGAGAGATGGATGTACTATACAAAGCCATACTGAAACTGATCTTGGACGTTAAACTACGTTGCACTGGGTCCGTGTGTGTGTAACTGTGTTTTTATTCGAAAGGGTCCGCAAAAAGTAGACTGAAAAGATCCGGAACCATTGATTTCGGGAGTCTGCAATCTACCTTCTTTTAAGGCAAAAAAAAAAAAATAATGAACGGGTTCGTTCGTTACGGGGGAGAGAGGAAGTTGTGTAGGCGACGGCTGACGCCGGACGCGGCGCAGAAACACGAAGAGGACGAAAGCGGAGAGGTTGCGTGGGACGTCTGCGTCACTCAGAGAGTGGGCGGACGCCTCTGCGGCTGTCCGCAGAATTGACGGCCGATCTGAGGTATTTCGCTCTGAGATACCGAGAGAGCACCATCCGTCCTGCTTGAGGACGCATAACACCAACCACTTCTACTGCTTCTTGCTCAGTCGGCTCGGAGTGGTGTCAGGATGGGAAGCATATAATCTTCTTTTTCCCATTTCCCCCCGCTTGCTCCTCCACCCCGGCGCTGTGTCCTCCTTTCTGCGTTCGCTTTCCAATTGAAGAGGGGACCGAACGAGGGATAACAGGCAGGCGACCTCTTCGAAGCACTTCGCAACGCATGAAGAAGAGCTGGAAGACAACAGAAGCCGCCAGTGTGTCGGGTGGTGTGTACAATGAGGTTAGGAGGCGCAGTAAGGCCTGCGCAGGTTTCAAGGTCGAAAGCACTCAGGGTTGCGTGAGGATGCCTGATAGAGAACGGGGGGGCCCTAGCGGTGGACGGGGACTAAGTAATAGCAGGAACGAGCGGCTCGAGGAGGAATAAAAATAATGGCTTGCGGCCACGGGGCGTCGTGGGGCGGAACGAGGCAGACAGTGAGGCGCTGGCTGACAAAGGTGGGGCGACTCAGGGATGAGAGACCCTAAACTACCGGGGAAAAATGTACGTTATACATTTTTCCCCAGCAGTCTAACCGCCCGCTCCCGGCGGGGGATGGGCGGTCAGAACGAATGCGATGACGAACGACAGCGTCGAGTGGTGAGGTGGCAAGACATTTCGCTGGGGCTTCTTCTTGCTTATACAATGAGCGATACAACTTCAGGAACAGGACGACCATATAGGACAATCAGGAGTATCCCTCGGCCTGCTTAACCGCCGCTACGCATGCAGACGATGGGCTGTTGTCGCAGGGGCATATCGAAACGAACAAGGTGCACTGCGAGCTTAAGCACAACAACAACAACAACAACAACAGCAACAGCAACAACAGCAACAACAGCAACAACATGCAGATTATGGGCGTATACGGGCCAATTACACGACGGAAGTCTCTGCTCGTCCCTCATAGTGAATACTCGAGTTCACGGCACCACAGCTGGCCAATAGCTCACAGTCTATGATGATCGTCGTCTTTTGGACTGAATATACTTTTTCCCTTCCACCGTCTTTGCTCGTGCTCTCTCTCTCTTTATGATGATGAGTGTCCGATACGTAGCCTCGCCGTTGACCGAGGCTGACGTCGGTCCAACTACAGAAACAACGAGAGCGTCGTTGTTGGAGGGAGCAAACACACAGTGAGGAACTAGGCAAAGCTTAGTTGGCCGTAAGACGCACACGTTGACCGTTTTGTCGTGTGGCGATTCGCCATTTTCTCGCGCGGTGGGTCTTGTTGATGCGATTACGTCGTGTGCAACACATGAAGGCCGAGTGCCTGGCAAATGTGTTGTCCTCGCTGCTCGGTGGATCTCAGGAGTGCAAGGATGAGGTAGTTTGCGGTCGCTAATATGAGGGGCCTATGTGTTTGCTAAGTACAGATTTCCCACCCCGGCTCGGCTTAGCGTCGGCGTTTACTTCACCTGATACAGAACAGCCCTCCGGAGACGCTGAGATGAAGCTGAACAGGACTACAGATGTTCACCATGTCAGGATGGTTTAGTTTAGAAACGGAGTGAGTTATTGGGCCTCCGTTCGCCACCAGACGTCTGTTCGATCTGCTGGCGTTGATCTTCCGATGGCAGAAAGTCTTCGGATGCGTGAAATCGTCTGAAACAGGAATCCACGCTGGACGGTGCTATAACACGAATTTTTGCGGAATTCTTCTTCGAAAAGATGAGCGAGCACTTCATCGAAGTAGTTGAGCCTGAGCCTCAGGCGCGCCAATCCGCTGAATGGGCGCCAGCCAGGCCGGACCGCGAATCGGTGAAGGATCATCGAAAAAAATCGAGTGCAAAGTTCGTCCTCACTCTGTCGAAATGTTCGATGCGACAAGCGCCTCGTTCGGCATTCGTCGCTGATCGGTTCGCTTGCGCGCGCGCGCGTTCACCGTTACCCATCTCAGGGTGATCAGCTTTCGTCCCATAAACACCGTCCAATTCGTCGGCCGGCCAGAGACAATCCAGACGACCTCATTTGCTTAATCCAGACGACGCCATACGCGTCGCAGTTGTGTTGTTCAATAGTTCATCGTCGCGGTTTCCCTCCGCGGATTTCCACGGGCCAGCGACAGTCGAGGGCGCCCCCCCGGCCGGCGGCGCCCGTCTGCCTCCTAGACACAGTTCGATCATTAATCTTCTATGGTTGACTGAACTATGGCTGGCTCGTACAGTTTACGCGAAATCCGCTATTGCACGGTCAGCACAAAATTGTCGCCTGTCGTCGCTCGGGCGTCGACATTGTCCCCGTCGGTGAAACGGCCGCGGTGTGGCGTCGCTAGGATTTCCTCGTTTTGCTTCTGGCTAACCACCGATGTAAACAAGCGCTATCGAGTCGCGCGTTTTGCAGAGCGGCGTCTAGCAGTAAACGGCGTCATGAGTCCTGTGTGAGCGTCGCGCACAGCTGGCATGACGCTGGCCGTTTACGAAGCGGAAGTTCGGCTGTGGAAAATGGGAAAATACGGCCAGAGAAATGCTGGGAACAGTAAAATCGCCGCATTCGCTGAACCGGACGGCTCCGGTGCGTTTGCATGAGCTTTGCGACCAGAGGCGACACGCAGACTGTCAACGCGAAAACGGCCAACTGACGCTGGAAAATGGAATGGCGAACTAGAAAACCTCGAACGAGGTTTTTGACGCTGATCAGGTGAATGTAGAAACGCATCTAGTTGATGCTTGAGGGAGTTGGTATATATATATATATATATATACACATATATATATATAGATATATATATTTGGTGTGGCTTTGTGTCCAAACTCGCTAGTCTCAGATTTGACACTGAACATCTGGCTTTGTTGCACAGTGTTCAGTTGGTAATAAAACTGCGCAACTCTGCTCTACTATGACGTGCCTTGAGAACTCAATAAACTTCAGATGCGTTCTGCTATGCGTCTACCATTTTTCAAGCGGTGTGTGATGACGTTTTTCGGCAACGAAAAAAGGGTGATGCCACTCACTCGTTCCGAGCTAACATTGATGCTCCATACGAGATCGGATGTAGCGCCGGGTTCGGATGCTGTCGTGGAACTTGCTCAGCACAGCTGAGCGAAATACGCCATGGCCGCGTCGCGGGATACCTCGTCCTGTCGAGTACTCCGGATGTAAACGTGGAAGGCGGCCAAAGGCCATGACGAACAGGAAGCAGGGCCATGGACGAAAGCAGCAGCCATCGGATAGATCAGAGTACTTGAAGCCGGCGGAGAACGCCTTAAAAAGGCCACTACATGGCTGTACACTCCAGTACGCCCCTGTCCGTCCAATCCAGAGACGAACGAAGATAGGAGGGGAGGGTCGTTGAAGTGAGCAAAGCATCCTCCTCCTTCAAGTGAGATGAGATGTGATTACCAAACCCACGGATTTCGTCAACAGCTCTCGTAGCTCATCGCCAATACATGCCGAGCGGTGCGGCCACCATCAGCTGAGGTGTCACAACGCAGGCCGAGTCGCCAACACTCGACGAATGTTCCCACGCGAGTGACGCATGAATAGAGCGTGCATCTGATGGCTGGTATCGGAACTAGCTGTCGCCGTAATTAAAATTGACAGAATCGCCCATTCGAGGAACGTGGCGTAAGTAACGTGTGCCTCGCCAATTGTGGCGTGGTTAGTTTAAGCAAAATATCGTCCATAGGCACTGGCGTCCGTCCCAAAAAGACTCTGCTTAGAACGAGGAATTTTCCCCCTTTATTTACTATATATATATATATATATATAATTTTTTCCTGAGTAACAGAACGTCGTCAAGTACCGAATCGCCTTTATATAGCGAGGAAAAAGCCAACGTTCTCGACGCAGAAATGGACGACATACCGTCTATGTGGTGTGATGAGATCTGGCTGGATACCGAATGTGAATTCGTAACCCGTGTTTAATTATTCATTCCTCTTTGCCATCCACATCAACACGAATATACTACCAATCTCACTGGTGTCCTTACTTATGCCCCCCATGTGCCAATATTGCGATGTTCGCAACTAGCTCTTTTCCATGTAGCCTTCTCCTTTCCGCTGCTGCCGCCATGTTGATATCTTCCAGCTGTCAGCAACCGATAATGAAAGCCGAGAAAGCCGCAACGCTACGTACGGTTGACAAGCCAAAAAAAAACATGTTGAGCGATTAGACAGTTGAGAATATCCGAACAGTGCCTTAGCGGGCGGCGGCGTCAACGGCTGCTGGAAAAAACACTGCTTGTCATCGGGTCCGTTATCAATATCCCCAGATATTGGCTGCGATCAACAGTCAGCTAACTAGCCAAGATGTGGGGGGGGCTCTGGCAACCCCCGTCTACGACCTCCCAGGCTAGCGCGAGGCCTAGCGAGGGGTATGTCGTGTTTCCATCGGGACCAAGGTGCCATAGACTCGGCCGGAGATTCTAGCGCGACTCGCATCGCGACGAAGTGGGTGTCGTTATCAAGGCCATCCCGGAGCCACGACAGACTCTCGTGTCTTGCCAAATCCCCCGCCGCAATGCATTGGGACGTTGGCAAATGTGGTTCTCAGCTCGATTAGCTGGTGCAATGTCATCTCATCTCGGCGTTACGAACAGATGAACTGACGGGATCTTACCGGGGGAGGCATACGCTGTTGCTTTATATTGGATTCCTTTCATCTCTCGGTGAGACCTCTGGTGGCCTAGTGGGGGGTCGGGCACCGACCAACGGAGCCGCCATCTCTGGGGCCTCCGGGGCCTGCGCCTACACCATGCGCTTGACCCCGTCTGGGCCCATCAAACTTTCTTCATCACCGTTCGAGTAATAGCCGGGCCTGGTGGCGGCTGTAACCATTTGGTCCTGGCGTCTGTCAACGACAGAGCGGCAAAACTCGAATTATTTGGACCCTTTCTTTTTATCGAGCTTCGCCAATACGATTCGCAGGGTAGAATTACAGCAGGCAAGCGTAAATGATTCGCTAAACGCCCGCGACCGTTCTTGGGCGCAAGAAGGACTCAAAAACTCCAATTCCATCCGCATGTTCCATTGCAGTTGGAAACTGAAACCCAGGTTTTACAAAACCTGAATGCACAGTCCCCGTTCCGATGTCTCGACAAAATCGGGCGCGAATTATTTACACGCGAATCGGAGATAATGAATTGGCGGCGCCCAAAATGGAACTGAACTTCCGGACGCGGCACAGCATTTGATAAAAAATCTGTCGCCATACCAGGACCCGGTTTCAGCTTTCGTGTGGTTCGCACTTTGCCTTTAGTTGCTTGCTCAGAGGCAGAAGAACATGGCGCTGTGAAAAGCTCACTGGTCAGCAGCACTCACTAAGTAGATTGAGGTCGTGGTAGCATGAATTCCCTTTGATAGGTTTCGTCTTGTAGTGCCGCCAACGAGATTAGAAGAATAGAACGACCTGTCATAGGGGCAGAGTATGGGCCTGGGTATGGGCCTATCTACGACCACGAAGGCTCAACCGTGACAGGCGGCTGGTCCGGTATAAGAGGTTGATATAAGAGAGTTTTGAGGCTTTGCAAAGCTCGATTGAGCCTCGAGCATGATTGTCGGAGTTTGCGCAAACACTGAGCTGGCTCTTCTCCAAACTGAGGGACCGTAGGGTCACGCCAAGCCGACGCTGACAGACCTTCTCCTGAATTCTCGTTTTTCGGGAGTAGGATGAAGAGAGCGTCTCAAAAATAAACTTTTAAGATGTCGCCCTTTTTTGCATTCCTCTTAGAAAGTTCGTGTTGGAAACCAGAGAGCCCCAATGCGGGAGTGGAAAATGAAGGTTTTGCAAATAATGAAATCGATTTTCGTAGATTCCTACCAACGTTTCGCAGCATCATTAGTCATTCTGGTGTTTATGGATGCACACGAAACCTAAAGGTCCATTAGGCAATATTGAACTGATAGACGAACGTCAACTAAAGCTGTGCGTGGACGTTAGGTTCCACCGTTTCGTTAATTTCGTGTTGCTCGTTTGACGATGAGTTTACAATGACATTGTATGTAAACATATGGTTCGTGCTATTCGTTCGTCAGGACCTAGACGATGTGGAATCGCAGCGTCCTGAAAAATGCTCAATTCTCAGCCAGCTTCTAAGCCACAGCAATTTGTGGCCTTCAAAATATCCTTCGAACTCCAACCGTGTCTGTTACCTAGAACGAGAACCCCTCATTTGCGGGCTGGCAGCTTATATAAATAGCCCTTCAACCCGAGCACCCGAATGTCAACAGCCGGGTAGTGAGACATTCAAAAAGGTTTCTTCCACAACCTTTTTGCGCCTGCAAGACGGACGCTACAAGTAGTACAGAATGACTATTCATTGACGGATCGTCGTTACCAAACACGCTTCAGAGGGAAGAAAGCAGTAAGGTAACATCACGACAGCATCGACGTACGTGACTTCGAACCGAGCGTATGTCCGTACACACGTTCGAACATCGAACCAATAGCCGAAGTTCGGAACGACGTCAAGGGACTGTGGCAGAAGTTCGTTACTGTACATTCCGTCGGCTTGAGAAAGTTGCTAAATTAATGGAGGCCCAATGGGCAATTTACGCCGGTCTAATTCCGTCCGTACAATTCATCTGCTATTAGGCGGAAGAAGTGCTTCGTTAAGCCGATGCGGTCGGCGCGCCTGATACAAGCCGTTCTGGAAGCTTTTCCCTGCAAACGACACTGACCGCGTATAATTAACTCGGCGATTGCGCCCACTACAAGCCCCCGCGTCGACAATTACTTAGGCGATTCTTCAAAGTCCGGATTCATCAAGCTGGCTTTAATAACATTCATTATTCCTTCGTTATTGACACTCATACGCCTCTCAGGTTGCCGACCTCTCGGTAGGGTTTGACAACTGCGCAAGTGATCATGCCCTGGATGTTGCCCCACGTCCGTAATGCAACGCCCGTGAACGACACTCAGATGTCAGCTGTCAGAGGAGATGTTACGAGCTGCTCACCGCACCCCGAGGAACAACTCTTTGTTGTCCTATCGGCCTACGGCCGGTCCGTTGCATTTCACCTCGTCGCCGACGTTTTCCGTTGCTTCTCCCTAAGCCTCGGCGTTGTCAGACGGCTTCTCCAGGTCGAGCATCTGTTGGAATTGATGACGCTTTTGCCATCGTATCCCTGCGCCGGGCTTCTCCGGGCTTTGCTCGCAGACCCGTAAGCCTGCGAGCAGGTAATTTACGTTGGCGTTCGTGTTCGGCATAGGCAACCACGCGGATCCGTGGGCCGGAAGGCGACAGAAGGCCACACGAATAGGCCTCGATCGAGGATGCTGTACGTTTATGCGCATCTCCTTGTTCCTGGAGGCTTGCGATGGCCTTGTAGGTCGATGTGCCTAGGTTCGATGACCGATCCTCCGGTAACGCTGACATGGGCCAAGTTTTGTGTATGGAATCGTTTGGTCGACATGTCGAAAAAATCGTTTTTAAAATTTTCTATATTTTTCGCCAGCACACAGATATGATGCAATCGCTAGGGGTCGAACACGACAGCGACGGACACTCGATCACTTCCAACTAGTAACTAAGATCCTTGAACGTTGTATTTCGATTGCTCATTTTACTGTTCTCATATATCGCTCCCTTAAACCGACGCTAAACTAATGAGTGTTTGAGTTCAATTAGAAAGTTACCAGGGTATAAATCCATCTGTAAATAGGCATTTACACGAATACATCATTTATACCCGAGTGTTTCATCTGGAATGTCAATTATCAGAGATTTCTCGGAGCAGCGTCTCAGAGTATTAGATCTATGTGTGATGTCTAGCGTGATTATGGGCCTCCCACTGACAGGCGGGAAATCTAGCGCTCACCAACTGGCAGACGTCGCCGATAGTTTTGCAGACTAACCCTGCCCTCCGGGGCGACTCGCCGATACTCTGAAACATGATAGAATAGTATCTAAAAATGCCCCGCATCGAGGAAGTACATTGGAGGAAAGCCGCCTCCAAACGATAGCGTTTTCGCAAAGCTTCCGACTGCATTCCCCTTTGCAGAAGTACCTCGTTCATGAGCATTCGTCGTTTTGCAACAATACTTAACTATAATCGAGGTCGGGACGGGTTCACGACAGCTCTGTTAGGTTTAGCAATGCAGACGTCCATCCATTGCTACTTTCTGTATCTAACACGCACTCATATTCTCTATCTTGAAGGAATCTCGAATCGGATGTCCGTTTTCGTATGCATAGCTTTGCTCTCTAGCGTCGTCTGACGCTTAATCTGCATTATGCACTTCTGTGTCGGTGCCACGTCTAGTGTTTTGCGTGTGGCAAAATACAGGTAAGAAGTGATGCTAGTCACGGTATAGGATCATTCAATGGTGTAGGCCAGCTCTGGGTATACGAAGAACGAATTCGCATCTTCTGATGGAATCATCGCCTCCCATCTTTGGCCGACTCGTGGTCCGCGACCTGCAAGTGGCAATAAAGCTTTTTCAAATCAGGCTTTTCCGGGCGGAGGTGGCTCTATGACCTTGGGTTAGCATCTGCACAAGGGGGCAGGCCAGAAAATGGCTACAAGGTTCCCTCTTCCGGTCGGCGTGCACGTACATGAGCCCACACCAGCCGTCACTGATCGCCCCGTGACCATACGACGCTGTAAGTTGACTCCGACAGGTTTTTGTAAGTGGATCCAATAGATCTATAAATAGTGAAGCGTCACTGCAGATGTAGAAACCCTTCCGCGGCTTCCGGAGGAAGGTTGACTTCAAATCGATGTTTCACAATTTCTACCACGGGAATGTGAGTGGGAAAACATACTCACGTGGAGATGTTGACCTTCGGATCGCCGTGACCAACTTCTTTCCACCGATCTGTCGGGCAGCGAAATCTCTGAGGCTCGGTCATCATGGACGCCCACGTGGGCCGCGCCCTGAGAAAGTTGTCTCCGTGATCCTTATTTCTGAGACCCTTATCTTGGTTGGTCTGGCTATCGTCAGGCCGATAAATCCGATTCTATTTGCCCTCATCTATCCACCAAATGTACGTCCTTCTTCTGCCCGTATCTCAGGGGCGTTTCTCTGCCTGAGTTTTGTTATCGGCTTTCATTTTCTCTAGTTGACCACGAGATTACCTTTATGGGAACGCCAACATCTCCACTTGTTTTCCGACGCATCAGTGAAACGTCAGACGAAAGACGACTGGCCTCACCGGTAATTTTGATAAGCACTAAGTTGATTCAGGAAAATCTGACACTCTGCGGACCCGGCTAGCCGTTCAGATTCATGCAGTGTACAATAATGAGGATGAATGTCGACAGCGTCGAAAACGCCTTAGCACGTCGGTAAGCCGTTGAGGAATTTAGTAGCGTCAGTGAGGCGGTGCGATTTAGGGCACAGACCTAACCTCGTCCGGTCTGTCTTGGCCAGTCGTATTCGGAAACGGCGAAAAGCTGACCTAGAAAACGACGGCAGTCTGGTACGGGGAAAAACGTTTCCCTTCTCAGATAGTTGATGCCCAGGCTTAACGAAGAGATATCGCTGTGCCGACAGCTGCGAAGTTCTGTCGAAGAATAGGGTCATCGTTCGAGGAGACGCGCGTCTGCGCACGAGTGACAACTACACATTTCATGAAGCACTTGTCCTTATGCAGCTATTTTGTAAACGGTGTTACTTGCTCCAGATTGCTCCAGATTTGGCTCGTACGTCGCGTCGCCACAGGCGGCCACACGTAAATTCGAAAAGAGTCTCCCCATGTGTGTATGGTGACAAGTTTCGTCTCACTCACGACTCGAGTAGAAGCTGTGGGTTGGACAGATGCACGAGTGGGATTAGAACTTAGTGAAGGATTAAGGCAAAATTTGGTTTGTACACTTACGAGCATGTTACACTGAATTCTGATTATTCAATCATCTGCTAACACTATCTATTTATTTTTTAAAGCTGACCATCAGCCAACATTTAACGTCCACGGTAACAGTTTTGCACTACTTCGTAAGACGGACCCTATATAAATGTAAATGTGCACCGGCGGGGATCGAACCCGTGCACCTAACTTCGTAAGACGGACCCCATATAAATGTAAATGTGCACCGGCGGGAATCGAACCTGTGCACCTACCCGCAAGGCGTATACGAATGCGCCAACCCACCGAACGCTACCTCTCTACCCAGCGAATAGTTTTTTGCCAAGTTTTATTGAGGTTCTACACGACGATACGAGATATTCAGACTGCTGGATCGAAATGTGCCGTGGACAGCTGCTCAGACCGTAGCCTGCATCGACGCCAACTCTGTGTAGCTGCCTACTCGTTGAAATGCGAGAGGCGAATCGGGAAGCCACTAAGACTGTTTCAATTAAACGCGTTCACTTTTTTCGAAACCTTGACAGCAATGGCGTTGCGGGAACATGTCAAGTGTTATTAGAAGGACATGTAACGCGTAATATCCTATAAAGCGTTTTTAAAGCTTGTTTAAGGACATTGGTATTTATGTGTGTGCGCGTAAGTGTGTGCACCTCTACGTATGGTTGTCTGCGCTCAATTCTAGTCCGTGTTAATTAGCTGTTAGTCAGAATTAATTGGGATTAATTAGTTAACAACACAGTGAAGGACGGGGGTAGGCAAATGAGCTAAAACTGGACACATATATTTTCTCAATCTGTTTATTACAAATACTTCCTCATAAACAGTTGTTATATATATATATATATATATATATATATAGGACGTCTCCTTTCACGTATTATAAATCTCTTAAAGTTTCGGTTTCCCCGCTTCAAATCTATGCTAAGCAATCTCTTCATAGTTGGATGAAAAAGTTTCACCAGAGCCACCATAACTCGCCATTATATGCTAAACTAAGCTATGCCCTATTGTAACCTTGTGAGACTCACGCTCCTACCAAGAGAAGTCCACTCGAACGGCAGGAAGGATTTTAAAGGTCTAAGCAGACTTCCCTTTTTTACCGGATGATTGACATCGCCCTTGATTTTTGACAAGCTGGTCCCATGAAAACGTACTCATGCGTTGCACACCCACGCTGAGTCTGAACCTCTAATTGAATTTTCAAGTAATGTCTTCTAAATATTTTTGAAGTTAGCACTGAATAAAGTGGCGAAACAACTCAAATCGCGGTTAAAAACTTGAGTGCAATGGGGAACGAATATGGCTGCAATAGGGAATTCCCCTCTCAGGACCATTTCGTGCGATTGGATACGGTGGCACTAATACAATCATCGGATTACAAGATACATAACTGAGGCTTGACTGCGTCACTCGATGATACCTGCTTTTTTTTTCATTTGACGACACGTACTGTCACAATTTTTTTCGTTTTTGGAACATATTCATAGTTGGCTCCATGCCCGTTTCTTTAAATCTATGGTTACCAGGTTTCCTTGGCAACTCCCATTTCAATTCCACTCGAAATCTCTCTTCTCTGTACTTGCTACAGCTGTACTTACGTCGATCTACCTGAACTCGAATCCTTGGACGTGATAATCCTCGACGCTGTCCCGATTCTGCAGGATCGTGTTTATTTCCTTTTCTTCATGGTACCCTCAATTCTGGTCAGCCGTGTATTAATCCTTACTTCCTCTATAGTCTGCCACTTCACTAAGCTGTTCCATTTCCGTATCAACACTCGTTCGCTCGTAGTTTACCTTTATTTGTCTCTAGATTCCATTAAGGTTCGATCGCTTAATAAAGTTGGTATTACGTTTTCCTGTTCATCGGTTATTGCTCTTCGTAGTCAGGTATTCTGCTTGGCATTTACCTACCCCCTTTAAATTGATGCCGTCGTTTGTGTATCGTTTCAATATCTAACTACCATTTGGATCTACATTTGATCGTCGCCACTGCCCTATATTTTCGATTCGATGTGGTAAAATGTGTGCAACATATGCGTAAAGTAGGCGTTTCACCTCAGCTTTTTTGATGGTTCGCTCTCAAGAATTGGAGCAACTATTTATGACTTCATCTTGCCGCAGCAGATCGCACTTCACGAAGTCGTATGTTGCATTCCTCGGATGCACGCCGTAAATCGTTTTGTGCCTGTGTTGGCGCCATATTTCCTAGATAGATATTTCCAAAAACAGATTAAAATTTCCTGCTGTACGCGTCGTCTGGCTGGCGTTCGTCGAGCACTTGCAGAGATTCGTTGAATACCCCCGAAGGATTATAACGGTCATCACACTTTTCGACCCGAAATCAAATCTATCTCCACCCAGGAGGAAGTCGGTATGCGAGGCGTTCACCTAGCAACCCATGGGACGTCGACTTTCCAAAATCCAACTTCTAGGCCTCTGACCTATTCACGGCCAGGCGATCGGGTCTCAAGGCGGCCTCTGACCTAATCGCCCTTCTGCCTGACGCCCTCCCACGTGCGAATCCCAACGCGCCGATCGCGTAAGAGGCGAATGTGCGGTGAGCTGAAAGAAGAAAGATCAGCGAGAAGAATAATTTTCTCCAGTCTTCGCCGACCGGCTCCGTTTCGCCGCAACTTCGTCCACGGATACGAGGTTCTAAGTGAACGATATCCGAGAACCTCGACGACCTTTGGGGGAGTCCACACCCCCCTACCAGCTACCAGTACGTCGCCGTCTCGGTAGCCGAACTAGTCAGAATACGTCGGCCATAGCCTAGACGAAAGGGACACAAATCTCGAACTTGTCAGCCACGAACTGTCCCACAATGCCACACGTCTTGGACAAGTCCAACTTCTCTATGCGCGTTGGGGGCCGCAAAACGAAATTGCGATGACGCCCAACACCTCCTAAATCGAACTCCAGTTCATATTGAAGTTCGCCCGTACGACTGTGAAGTACCATCATCGCGACTCCTGCGTGAGGCTGGCGGAACACGACTTTTGGCTCAAATAGCCAAATTATGGCTTCTATATATTCCTCGATTGTACCTTTTGAATGGCGTTACAGTCGGCGAACCTTCTCTTGGCTTCTGGCTAACGTCGGTGTTCGTAAACTATTCGGAGAGCGTTATATATATATATATATATATATATATAT